>LUCM01009031.1:11659-36573 GCA_008360955.1 Fasciolopsis buskii | reverse complement strand
TTTACAGAGATGGGACGGAGTGGCACGTCGCAGGCGCATTTTCAATTCCCGATCGATAGCACCAATAACGGTGGCTGTCTCATTCAAGTTCGTTCCGAACACATGTTGTTTCTGATAAACACAAACTTTTGTTCTGAAAAGTGACATCGGCTCATCTGGTGCCATCCTCCGCACTCACCGGCGCACCCAGATCGATCACATCGAAACTGGTCACCGGTGGTGTGGATCAACCGGGGATTGTCGATCGTTCTGGTCCACACTCGTGGACTTAGACCATACTTTGGTTCGAGCTCGCTTTTAATTGCCCCCTAATTTAAAGTCGCGCCAAGAAAGAAACCATGTGACTTGCATTGTTGATTCTAGACGATACCCACTGGCTTCAACTTCAGCCGGAGCACTCAACCTGATTATCGTCACAATGAAACGCCAAGGATCCGAGCGAAAACTGGGATCAAATCGCACAAGGTGGGTAATTAGTGGGCGCGCCCTTGGATTGCAGACAACGAAACAGCCACCATGCAAGTGGCTATCCGTAAATAGGATGGTCTCGGGCACAACGAACGAACGCGAACGCTTCTCACTCTCCACGCACTCAAGGAAGCGACCTACTACTGAATACAACCATTTGTTCCTCTACTGATTTGTGTTACACTTCCTCTCACCAGATCACCTCACATTCTACGGGAACTGCAGTTGGACATGCTAGGTGTAGTTTCACTGCAAGAAGTTTTGTTCCCTTTCTCTCGCCTTCTTCGGCCAACATCCAAGTCTCACTAAACCCACCCCCGTTGGCTGATACTCTTCGTCATCCTCGGTGCCTCTACAAATCAGCTAAATTCAATATGCAAACATTGATGCGTGTAGGTCAACGGGAGTGTTTAGCTTGTACACTAGAGGGCAAAGTCACCAATGTGTGTTGCATCGAAGAGACTCCCATTCAAGACTCAATCTATGTTATCCGACTAGCATCCCCATCTAGTCGCTCAGTGAAGTTGCATCTGTGTCTTTCTGGGGACCCCGAGGCTGCGGCTTCTGGTTTTGTTGGCGTTGGTGTGACTCTCAGTAAGAGAGCTGAGGTTGCACTATTTGAATGGATTCCGGTCGACAGCCGGCTATGCGCAGTGGGACTTAGAGGTCCTTGCTAGGTAAACAGTCATCCGTCGGACAGACGCAACTTGTTTGTCGTCTCAGCATTCGCGCCAACAGACTGCAGCCCAGATACAGTCAAGGATAGCTTCTACCAAAAGCTGCACCATTTATTACGCACAGCAAGGCGGGGCGACATGGTCATTTTGGCACGAGACGTGAGTGCTCGAATAAGTCGGCTGTCCCCGAATGAGGCGCATCTAGGAGGTCCCTTCAGTCTCGATTCCTGTCGTCCTGAAGACGGGGAACGGTTGTCGGCTTGTGCTCAGACCATCAAATGTTCCTCGCTAGTACGAGTTTCAGATGTTCCAGTCCCTGGTGTGCCACCTGGCGTCCGTCCTCTTCGAGTCAGCGAGGGACCCAAATCGACCACATCGCTATTAGCTGCACATGCTGAGGCTGTCTAGAAGACTGATGACCCTAACAGAGCACTCCCCTCGACTCCGACCACATGTTGGTATGCACTAAGGTGACCATTTGTTTGGTGGGTACTGAAAACACGGTGCAGGGTCGATTGGACTGCGACAAGCTATTTGATCCTATCCACGATACACCATTTCGAAGCGTACTGGCTTGAAAGATAGAACTGTCCTCGCCAGAAAGTCGGGTGTGGTAACGAGCCGGACGACAGCGAGTTCCCGTCCATGTAGCACATTTTCTCACTTTTTCAAGCGGTAGAGAAGTAGGTCGGTCTTGATCCGAAAGATCCTCACAAATTTTGCGTGTAGCCTTATCTAAAATCAAGAAGTTTACGCTCGTTTGGTGTAATTCACTGCATGGTTGATATAAACGGGATTTCCAAGAGAACATTGCACCTGCCGGCTTTATTACCTTCTGTGTTTTCACGGCTGAACGTGTCTGGCAATAGGAATGCAAGTTTCACATTAGCAAACAATGCTGAAGAATGGGAGAGTTCACTATGTTCTTTATGGTGCTGTGATGTGAACAGAAGTGTTGACTTTTATAGTCTATATCAGTCGGGGAACTGGAGAGTGCTTGTACGTGGCGGGCCACAGCAAGGATTCATGATTTACATGTACGAATAAAAAACGGATTTGGTGGGATAAAAAATCTCATGAAAAGTAGAATTCCTAGTGAAAAGACGCATTTCGCACTAAGAAGATAAAAATGTAGCTTTGTCGAACGGCGAAAATGGACTACCGAGAGTTACAGTTTGGAATGATTTAGGTTGGGGTGTTATGCTCACAGTTTGCTAAGGCCAAACGGATACTTCGGACGAACAAGAAAGACAGAAAATGATAGCCAGATGCGGTATGATCGCCAGACTTAATGATGATCTACCTGGATAAAAAGCACTCGAGACAAAAAGGTTGAGCCGGAGTATGAAAGACCTAAGGACTACAAAATCACCTTTATAAGACCATTTTCTTACTATAAAAGATGATCGAGGATCAGCCCGTTTTCGGTCGCTCCAACTTGTGACTAATGTTGCTAGCAGTGATCTGATATGAATGCATATTTAAGAAGAGGTATTTTTCGAAACGGTTATAGTGAATAGTTAACATTGTGGGAGGGTTCTGCGTAGCTGCAACCTCCAAAAGAATGAATTTGAATAAGGATTGGAAAGGTGGACCAACGTTTGGGGAATTTACGTATTTTGAAAGCCAAAAGAGAATAAGATCAAACGCACGGACCGTGTTTTAGCCTAATGGCCATTGATGCCGAATTTCAAGAGAATCTTTTTGGCCATAAAAATGACGTAGTGCGCAAAATCCTTTTGGTCTACTATGATATGCCTATGATTTCCCATGAATCACCATTCTGGCACCGTAGGAATTTCTCGTGGTGACGTAACAGCCTGTAGCTGAGATAAATCCTGACGTTCAATCAAATATTATCCCGGGCACATATCTACCTGACCGATAATGTTTTCGTGCTCCAAAATGTCTTTGGCTCACCTCTTGATGGAGGATTAATCGGGCATCCGTGTATTAATTGGACGCACTTTATTTTATGGAAAGCTACACAATAATCGTGCATACTTGTAATGAGGCCCTGGATGATTTCAGTTTTCATTCGTGCAATAAAGCAATCGTCTTCAGTTGATTTACGATGTTGGGATTTTTTTTCTGTAAATTCGACAGAATAGCGATCAACAGACATTTAAAATCGTGTTGAGATTAGAGTTTTGGGAAGACCTTGAGGGTTCGGCGAAATAGTGACGCTTTAGTGACGTATCCTGCACGGGGGCATGCTTGGTGTTCAGTGTGGACGCAAAATGACAAAGAATCAATATATTTGAGAAAGAGGTCAGAAAAAAATAACACTTTTGCGATAAGTTTAACATGGAATAAAGTATTACACACTCGTGACAATCCCTATGGTTGGAGTGCGGCGGTGCTAATAGGAACAACAACATATCTGCTGCATTTCAGAATGAATCCGGTGAATTGATAAACCGATGATCGCATCATGATCGGTTGCAATGGGTGGAGCATACTGCTAGTTGCAATGGTGGATGGGAAAATATTGTTTTAGTAATGAGGAAGTATTCAATTTTGATACTTCCGCTTAATTGTTTTTTTGGACGAGATAACGGAAAAGGAACAGTGAACTAAACGGCAAGTTCGTGTGTTTGACTCCGACACTGTTTGGATGAAGTTTATACGGCGGTGGTCGAATAGAGTCGGTTATTCCTACAGGGAGGGAAACAGTCAAAACACAAACTAACTTCCATCAAAAGCGTAGAAAACAAAAAAACCCCACCGTAATGAAGAACGTGTATAATCAGCCAACGTTTCGATTCACACAAGTGACCCTATTCAGAGCATGATCATAATCAAACTTGTGATTTGCAGATATAATCATATGGACAATCGCTTTTCTGAAGCCGTTGCGATTTACTTGCTGACTTTGTATTTCGTCAAATTTGGATAGATCAATATCCAAAGACTCCATTTTAGCGTGTTGTCAATTACAGACGGACACTCACCGTACTTCGACAGAACCTCGTCGTTTTGCCAAATTATCAAGGTAATCTCAAAACCATCCAGGGCCTCATTACAAGTATACACGATCCAGTAGGAATGATAAAAATGTGATAATGGGTCAAAACTATCTTGCATGTCTCGCACGTTCTTGAATTAGAACGAAATGCAAACTAGAAAGGACTACACAACCTTTTCCACTGTTGCGTGTGTTGTGAGCGGATTAAAATAACGACCAGGAGATGGTATTATTCAACAGTTGTTGTCAAGTTGAGTGAGGTCTTGCCGAACAGTTTCACAAACGAAATACCGATTTCGGAATTGCAAAGTCGGTCCAAAAGAATGATGGATCAAACTCAACTTTTGTTTCCAAATCGAGGTGGGTCAATATTAATGACAAATTTTGTATTGTTTTCTTTCGCAAATGCAAATCTGTAGGGATGACTTGCTTTTAAAAATCTACCTTATCTCACTGCCTGGAATAAAATGAGGTAAAGAATTCGACTTTTCTAATTCTGATAAACTCTTTTGTACGGACGGGATTTTCGGAAGAAACAGCAGACAATGCTGATAATTAGAATGCGACCTTTTTTCGCTGATTTGGTGAATCAACCTGGAAATATTGAAGCAAACGAGATAATCGACGTTATGATAGTGGGAATCGAAAATAAGTCCTTGAGCATTTACAAGCACTAGGCGAATAGCATACATATACCTTGGTTAGGTTAACCGGTTGGTCTGAGGGAGACGGATAGCTCTAGCTCACTTTGTGGCCCTGCGTATAAAAGTGATTAAATTTGGCACAGAATTCCTCATTTGTTATCCATTGTATTTACACAAAAACGGCCGTACAATAACAGCTGCATGAAAAAAGATTGATTTTGCCAAGTGCTAATCCTGACTGACAAACAATACGGACCAATCGCGGGAATGAAGTGGCAAAGGTATTAACGACAGTCAGAACTAGCAGAATAAACAGGTGATGGACTCTCAAGAGGCAGTGTTAAACCGACGGATTCGAACAGGCTGTTTCTCATAAAAATTCAAAAACAGAAAAGAAAGGAGTGGATCGGATGCGTCAGATAAATACGCCTTCGCATGATAACACAGGACGACAAAGTTAGGTAAGGTTCGAAGTCATCATCGTCATCACCTTTCAGTGTGCAACAGCAGAGCGAGCCCCACTGACCGCTGCTTTTCCCCACATTTAGACGTTTCTAAAAGAATCCAAGGGGAACACAGGGTGAACCTACATGAGTGAAGAAAAATTAGAATGCTGCTGTAGCCAACACACGGAACACAATCTAACTGTACGGAGGCACTCTTTCTATCATTCTGATTCGACAGAAAAGAACAGCATGATCGTCACTGTTCACAGTTAACTGCCATATTTGACGGGCCTTTGGAACTCCAACCATGAGAACATGGACCACCTACTTTTCTTAAGTTCGCTGTACGTTTTATCATTCCACGGTGCCACGTCATCTGTTGACCTCCACATGGCTTCTTTCATTCATTGGGAAGAACCCGAAATAGGGCACGATATGGTAGACGAGTGTTCGCCACACGGAACACGTGACCCAGTAAGCGTAGTCTATTAAGTAAGCTTCATACGGTGAGATAAGGTGTTCTCAGAACCGAAACCTAATACTAAAATCCTAAACCCCAAATTACTTACCCGGTCACTTCATCAAATCCTAGCCATACGACGTACTCACTAGTGATCGAAAACATCCAAACGACGAGCATTTCCCACATGCATACTTCATGTCTTGCAACCGTACAACAGAACTGAGCGAACTGCAGCACAGTACACACGACCTTTCAACTTAATTGAAATATCAGGCCGAGACCACAAGTGCTTCAGTCTAGCATGAGCCGCTCGAGCCTCCGAAATACACGTGTTTACCACTGCTGGCAAGCTACCATCTTTCGATATGCACCTACCAAGGTAGGTGAAACGATCCATAATCGTTAGTTCTTTTTCATCCAGTATCAAGTTCAGGAGAGCACTGAATAGCGCTGTCCGATCTACTGAATTGAACGGATCTTTCAACTAGAGTAAGGCTGGGATGGTAGGACGGTGTTGTGTGGAGATTTTCGAGTGTCGGCTGAAGAATGAACATCTGGTGGATGCAACCTCGACCTGGACGAAATCCGGCCTTGTTTTCATGGATGTTACTCTCACAAACCGGTATAGAACGCCACAACCTGATCGAAACTAAGACCTTAGTAACCATCGGAATTAAACTAATGCCACAATGATTGCTACAGTCACTTCATGCGCCCTACTTGAAGATGGGTACAATCACTGAACTTACCCCACGAAAACGGGATGCACTCTTCGTTCCAGATATCAAGAAGCAAGGAGGTAACTGATTTCATCAGTTTCTTCATCCCGTTTAAAGAGAACTGGGGGATGTTCGTCGGGACGGCCGCATTTACCCTCTACAGAAGTCGAATATTTAATTTTACTTTCAATCCCATTGAGGTCGACAGACACCCCCCAAGGATTCGCAGTTTCAGACGTCGGCCTAAATACGTTAGGGTGCTGCCAGCCAGACTGATTCTTAAAGTGCTCAGCCCAACGGTTCAGCCGTTGCTGTTTACCACGAATGAACTCTCCATTTCTGTCGAACATGTGCTATCATTACAATGTCAGAGACTTCGCTATTCAGAACAAAGGTATGAAGTTATTCATAAAACTCCTCTTTTCGCAAGCTAGCGCTGCAGTCTGTTGGAGTGTAAACCGAGATAACAAATAAACTGCACTTAACACAATTATCCTTCCGGACGCCGACTGATCCCTGCAGCCTCTCCGCGCACAAGCGACTGTTAACCGGGATCCAGTCTAAAAGGGCCGCTTCAGCCTTCTCACTTATGACTATTTCTGTACCACGTTGACCCACAGTTTGAGTTATTTTGCCTCCTGAAGTGTGCAGGAAGCACATCGATGAGATATTAAGCGCAGTTGGTTTAATTCCTTCATCGCGCCGATCCTGAATTTGTGTTTCACTCACGCTGCAGACATCACTCGAAAGGAAGTCCAATGTCAGAGCTAAACACGGCTGTTGGCCAGCCTGCATGAGACTGCGCACATTAAAGGAACCAAGATTCAGAGGCTGACGAGGCTTGAGAAAATGTGAACTAGCCGGTTGAAAACCACCTACTACATTACTCGACAGTGAACCGTTGGAAGTACTGGTTGTGTTATCAGTGGGGTGATTTTGTGTAGGCAGAGCGGGCAAATTAATTAGGTTAATGACCGAAGAGATATGATAAATAAAAGAGAGGGTGCTGTGAGCAGTAGTATACCTATTACTACCCACCCCGCTCGATGTAATGGACAGCGCGGTTCTGATTGTCCTGCGCGACGACCGATGCAGTATGGAATTATTTGTAGACGTGTAACTCATGGGAATTGATGGACGGGTACTGCCAGGTGATCTAGCCGCGATTGTGATCAGTAAGGGAAAAGTGCCCAATAAACGAGCCGCCACTGATCAAAAGAGAATGGCTTACAGTGGAACTAACAGCAGACATGAGGCAGGTGGATGCATGTGGGGTTCTACAACAAGCGCGATATTCATCGCCAGGCGGTCCCAATCTTGTACAGGAGGACAGCCAACAAGGCGAGTTAGGAAATCAATGCTTTCGAAGACCGCTTCCACTGGGGATTAACCCCCAAAACTACCGCTCTTCTCCTTAAACCACGCGGAGAATCAATCAAAAACGTTCTACGGGTCGAGACACATCGGCCCGGATGCACTTAACGAAGTTAATGCGAAGCCAGAACACAAACCATGGGATGGGCTAGATATTTGAGCGAAAAAACACCGTGGAATGAGAGGTTTTTGATGCTATGTTAGACTCATGATCAAACCAATGAGACACCAAACAGTCTTTGAGAAGAGGGAAACGAATACAGTTGGTTGATTTTACCTTTTGACTGACAGCTTAAGTAAAACATCCTACTAAAGCTTAACTACAAACAATTTCAATAAGCTAGGTCTGATAATCAAGAAGGTTTTGCTTATGATCGTATGGTTTTCATCTCGACAGGGAAAGCTTTATAGCACACAGAGACGATGAGATTTACTTAACGCCGTCACCGAGTTGGTCATCGAAACTATTATGCATTACTTACAGAAGATAATAAGCGATTAGCGTGTATCACCCAGTCATTGGGTCCCAATTTGCACTTTGTGGGTACGAACTTGGAAAGCTTTCCTGGTTTCATTCAAATGAATGATCTCGGTATAGTGAACACATTTTCAGACCAGAATGGAGCACTGCAGCTAGGGATAAAGTAGGAGAAATAAGACTAACAATTACAAAAAGGACTATATCCAATTCCAAAAAGGCAGATGTGGCAGTAAGAATGACGCCCATAAGTCAACATGGAACGTCGTTTGAATCATTATAAACGTGAATGGATGATAAGTCTGTTTAAGAATAACATTGTCATTCGTCGGAAGTTCTCCGACGGTCAGGTAAGGCTAACCTTTAGGAATGGGACACAAGATCCGAAAGTACTGGTTTTTGTTGCCAACAGCGTGTTTGGCATGCGGATGAATGGATAAAATTTCTCCGTGTAATTCCTAAATAGACTTATCACCCTTTCAAGCTCCTAATGATTCAAATGAGATTCCAGAAAGAACCTAGTAAAAGAGTGCTCAAGTATGGGGGTGGTTGGCCAGGAACGTATCGAGTAAGCATACCTGAATAGCGTCAATAACCGCGAAATCAGCCTTTTGCTACCGAGAGAATTGTGTTGTTCCATCGGCATACGAAACGTACTATTAACAGCTTGGAACGGTTGAAAAACAACAACCACTGCGGTTTTAGCCTGAGTTTTTGTTACCATTTACCTTGTACTGATGTGCTCTGGTTTTGGTTACTATCTTGCAGCTTCATCAGTCAGAACTACATGGAGGGGGAACAGTTCGCATGCGAGGACGCCAGTGACCACAGCACCTAATCAATTTTCGCGCGAGCGGTTCTCGTGGACCCCAAATCGCCAGTCAAACCAGGGCTATTCGGGTCAACTCACCGGGTGAATTCTTAATGTTTGTTCGTCACTCCATAAACTGAACACACCTACCTGTTTTCCAATCAATACCTACTGACAATATCGATCTGCGGGAATGTACAACACATATTCCAACCATAATAACTTATTCAAGGTCAATTGGTGCTTCAAGGATTGAGCCCTGTGGCCCAGAACTCGGTCCAACCTCACATTTGCTACTGAAACTCTCATTCTATCCTACCAGGACTAAGTAGAAACTTGTGTTCAAACATTGAGTGTGTTCGCACATCTTTGTTATGTAACGTCTATTTTTTGAGTTAGAGGTGAAGATTAAGAGACAGAACCGAGGTATTAATGTTTTCAACAAATTAACCAATTGACTTCCTCACGCTCGTCCCGAAGAAAAGATGCTCGCTCGTCATGAAAAAACACTAGGAACGAATCACTGTTTACCAGTGTGAACACCAAGCATCATTATATACCAACGGTTGAACATCTTGAAATGCCAAGAAAGCGGCTCTCAGCAGCATCTGTCCCTCCAACTGGAACTCTGACTTCTGAGCCCATGACAAGACATGTTTCACATCACAGCTGATAGGTAGTGGCGGAATAAATTAAGCATGCTACCTCAAAAAGGTCGGAGGTTCGTATTCCGAATCCGACGCTTACTTTGGTAGCAGATGGCAGTTCGCTGTCACCCGGGGTGGTCACCACAGCCAACTTATTGAGACCTAATCTGATTTCTGGGTCAAGAGGATCGGTCCTCAGCTCCGTGTAATGAGACCCAAACAAACGCAGGAAAAAACAAACCAAACTTACCAATTGATTTTTCCAAACTTCCCTCTAAAAACTCTCTCCTTATTCCACTTCAGATCACAACTAAGAATACCCGTAAAACTCTGTACCGCAAAGCACTGATGAGGAGGATCCCATTCACCATCATGAAAACACTTCGGATTTGGTCTAACTTTTACACCTTTCTTTATTTTTCGGAAATCATGCGATTTCCTTCACCTCCCTGTAGAACGCCACTTTTTCCGATCAATTAGCATGGAGAATATTTCGTGTGCGAAGACTAAACTGTTTTCTCCTCGTTTATGTGAACCTGGAAATTTTTGAAAACGTCATCTCCAGGAAACAAACAATTTCTGAGTGACCCTCAATAGGAACTTCATTCTCACCACTCATGGTAATACTTCTGACCGGCTACATTAAGCAAAAACAGAAGCAGTTGACATTTCACCTCAGTCTTTCAAATATCTTTGACTAAGTTCGGCAGGAAGGTTTACTGGCGAAATTATCTACACCTAAATTCCAACCGGCAGATCACTTCCATCGGATCCAGAGTCCGAGTTTTGGCTCAACTCTGTTCTGTGAATGCTGAGATTCCCGAAGGTGCTGTTCTTGTAACCATTGTTCTAGTTAACGACTTCTTATGCAATAACGTCATAGTGACGCATTCTTCTGTCGTTAATGAAATTTAACATTGTTCTCTCTCATACTGCTATCACACCACATGATTGTCGTTCATTTTGATCGGAATTTTCTCAGCGCATAACGTGCCTCTAAATAAGGACTTATTGTCATAACTGTTTTAAGCATCCAAGTTCAATTTCTTTCTATTCTTCCTGCTTTATTCCTTATTGTTTTTAGTTTGATTTTGGCTCCATTTCATATCATACCATAAACTTCATTCTCCCACTGAATTTATCCATTTATTATTTTCATGAGTCATTGCTTAATTTCACAGTTACCTGTTATGCCGCGCGAAAAGTTGGTATTCTGTTCCGCATCAGACGTTTCTTCATTCTAGTTCACATGACTCTCGTGTACAAAGCTCAAGTCTAATCGACAATTAGAGCATCTCCTGCTCCATTTTTCGATCGGGCTCATATTAAGGACAAGTGGCTGACCAACGGTCCTTCTTTATTTCTTATCCACAGTGGTTAATCCATCATTGGACAGTTGCCTTACTATTTCTCTTCTGTCTACATCCATCTGGTTTCTGCTTTCCGGGATTTTTCTTGGTGGTTATTACTCTGAAAACTTCGTGTTTATCTCGAATGTTTGAGGCCAGATAATTTCATGAGTTATTTGCCTCCAAATGTTGAATTGCTAATTTCCAGTTCTCAGTCCTTCTTGAGACTACAGAACCACTTAATTTTTCTGCATCCCCACTTCCCTTCTAAAGATGAAACAAAAAACTTGCTTTCTACCTCAAACATACTCTTACAGCGTGCCTAGAGGATCAACCATCTTGTATCATTTCTGTACATCGAAAATGAAGTGAGTTCAGATGGAATGATAGATATGGATAGCTTCGACAACGAAGGTTTTTATACGTTTTCATGCATGAGTGTAGTGGAAGAAGCATGCTCCATAGCCGCTGAGACCGAACTACACGGGGAGGGGGAGAACTGGCAGCCATGACCCTGGAACTTTGAACGTCATGGAACCACATAGGGTCTTGTTAGGTCCGACGTAGGACTGTCGCATAGTCTATGATTTTTGTGCGAAAACATTTCTAAAAATCGTGTCTACGATTGCCTTCGTACAAAACCGGTAATTTAGACCTTTATTTAACGGTGAGAACTCGTGATCCGATGCACGTGCGGTGGAAGAACTCATTTCAAAATGGATCACGTTTGATTGGCTTACGATCTGTCGGTGTAAAGGATGTGTAGTTTGTTTAAATTCTTAAACAATATCGGAAAAATAATTCACAACGGAAATTCATATGTGTGAGTGTATTAAGATTGACGATTGAACAGATAATCTTGTCACATGTGCAAAGAAGATTCACAGCTTTGTATGCGCGTGGAATCCAACCAAATCAATGAAGGGTCCATTAGGGAAGTAACGTGTGGAGACTTTGTGCTTGAGAAACGATGTGGCCTCAGTATCAATAGCATCGTACATGTAGGAAAAGCCAGGCCACAGACACGAGGTTTATGTCCTGTATGGAGTGAACAAGACCGTAGCAACGATGCGATACTAATCGTATCAGCGATGAATAATGATCAATTCGTAAAGCCACGTACAAGTATGACATCTATGTGCAGGTGAGAGATGCTCCGCCGAACTTGTCCATTCTTGGTACCCTTGACAACAAGCCCATTGGGACTGCTTGCATGTCTGTTGTTATAAGCATTAACCATTATAAGGCCTGAGGAACCATCAACCGGAGCTACAAAATGCACCAATATTTATAATCATTGGATATCTTTACTTCGTGAAGAGAACACATCACTATCCCCAAGGACTACTGCGCTAATAAGAGGGAATCAGAAACCATGACTGAAACAAGAGAGTGAGAAAAACTATGTAAAAACACCATAAATTAAGAGTTGTAATAAGCTCGGCGTCAGCGAATCCTTAATGGCACTCGGCTATGACCCAGAGAAAAGTGGGAAATTAGAACGATTTGTAGTCGATTAGATTTGCCCGTTTTTGGTCTGGATCTGTGTAACACGAGCCAAGGGAACAGAATCACTTTTAACTGTACAATCAAGATCATTGGGTTTCACATGATCTCACAAAGAGAGCAGCTGATATGACTTACTGAATAGCTTTCTTAAAATAATAATAGGGAGATATGAACGGTTGGGCCAGTTATCGAACTAACTCGTGAAAGGCCTAAAATTCAACTGCTCGCGCGTACGACCACCGCCTAGCGAAAATTAATCGTTTACTCTACCGATCAGGCGGGAACCATGAAACCATGCATAGTATTTAGCGAATTATTAGCCAACTAGCCGATCAGCAGTCGGTCGAAATAAGCAGTAATGGGCGCTAAATGGAGAGTAATTTTTGAACGAATGAACGAATCAGCCTGGGGGAAAACCGTAAGCAGAAAGTAATCAGTTGATGGTTTTAAGTGACCAGCCAGAACGAAGCATACCAGTTTCCTATCGGATTGTACATGACTTAGAGCGTGACGTATACGTGGAATTCCATTGGATCCTAATTATACTTTATGGGAGGAAACCAGATCACACGTCGTGTTAGGCAGCCAGTGTAAAAACAAACTATTCGTGTGCGAAAAAGGGCACAGTTCTAAGACCGGATAACATTGACAATCTATAATCACAATCAGATTGAGATGTTTATCACAAATCACAAAGGTATGCCAGCGAGAAAGGAAACATGAGACACTATGAAGGCTAAATTTTGGTGAGTGAATTTTTCGGTTCGTTGGGGATGTAAAGCGGATTTTACCTAACCAGTGATATTTATTGCAAACTAGTGCTGAGGTTAGATTGTTCATGAACACAATTATTGTGCACATGTGCGCATCACGATAGTATCTGAGGAAACCTGGTTAGGTTTACTTGCAACAATAAAAAGCAACGGAAACAAATCAGAAGACGTACATTGAGCGGGTTTATTAGAACTGTAGTAACAAGGAAGGTTTGGCTCATCCATAGCACGGTTTAGCCAGATTTTAATAGGATATTTCGTTTAATGAGATAAGAAAGAAAACTGGTAAAGTGCCTAGACTGCGATACAGACGAAAGAAAAGATAAGTCTACCTGACTGATAGTCTCGTGGGGTGCATTATATGCCCGGGCACAATTGAAACAATCCGCTTATTCAATAATTGGAGATACTATTTAGTGCTTTTCTATTGTATTATGTCAGACGCATGAGTGCAACGGAATGGAGTCTAATACACTACGTGCCGGGGGGGGGGAGAGAGAAGGGAACCATCCGTGAGATAAAGTCACAGGGCCAGATGGGGTAACGAACCGGGAGGCGGCGAATTGTTGTCTGCCACTGAAGTAACCGGCGGATCTTGCTTTCGAACCTCTAACCGTTTTAGAGTGAGAGACATTTGATCCACGATCATCAGTAGTAAAAGTGACACCGGTGATGTTGCACGCATACGCATCAATTGTAGACAAAACAATCACTCTTGTCTGACATCTCACCAAGCAATTAATCGCTGCAACCCATTATGAATCCTCCAATTCAAATGGCCGGATAATTACTGGCACTTTTACCGGAGAGGCCATGGCGAATAATACATTTATTTTGTAGCACTTGAGTGAAAGCATGGTGAAAAAAGAGGACACTTCAAAAACTGTCTTCGGTTTAATATTGCTGAGCAATTAGCTTCTGACTGTGCGCTTGTTTTTGGGGCGTTAAGTTTAGGACCGTTAGAGAGCAGTGCATTTAGGGCATGAGTATGACGACGTGTTCAATTTAACCGGTTATATAATCTGACCTATCTCTCATAGGTTGAATAATATAAAAGCCTGTTGTTCACTTTTGTGATTATAGGGAGAAGCAAATTGAGCTGTGGCGACTACATGAGCATGCTCAAACTGTGAGAACAGAATAGTCAGACGTTGTTTCCGTGGTTCTAATGGTGATTTGAGTACAACGAATCGGTTAACGAGGAATCGAAATGTTGCTATTATTGAGACCGAAATAACTGAATTACTGAGAAACGTGTGGCTAGAATTGGGCGTTGCCGATCGCCAGAGAAAAATCTCCCTTTTGTCTCTCGTTTTCAAGTTGCCGTCACCTTCACTACCGCTGGGTCTGGAATTAACATAACCAAAATGGTGTCCAAAATTATCTGGAAGAGTGAATGTTTTCAACAAAAGATAGAAGCAAAACAAAAAGAACTACATTGGTCCACCACTGGATTTATCCGCGAGGATAAGCAAAAGTGACTTGTAGTCGTTATCAGTGTGATTTTGTTCAAAAAGATTGGAAGAATCAAAATGCGTGACTCATCATAACGCAACCATGGGAACACACTGTACAGTTGTTTGATGCTAGCGTGATAAAAATGATCACCGAAGCATACACACCAAACTCAAGCTAGGCTCTGAATCTGAGGAGAACGGGCGTGGGTCCAAAACCCAATCTGTCCATTCGGACTAGCGTTTAAACAACTATTCATCATACATTCTTTAATTTGTTTCGACGGTGAAAACTAAAATAAAAATTTCACACTGAAATAAGTTTTCAATTCAGGGATTCAGTTTATCGAACAATTACCAACACAACCCTAGAGTCCCTCATTAGACCATCGTCCATTCGGAATTCAAGTCTGATCAGGAGGTTGGTGCCGGTATGTTAAAAAGCAGAGCAAGATAGAGCTCCACGCTATCTGGGGAGTCTCCAATTCGCGGATGGGAGAATGGCCACCACATCAGTTGTTAGCCGTGAACAAAGCGGGATCAAACTCACTGAATAAGCGTCCGTAGACAAGCAGCGGAAGTGTCGGGAGCATGGCGGATTTTCGTCTAGCAAGCATGCCCGTTGGAAAATATGACAAGAGTTCGTTGACGGCACTGTGACCTGCCGATAAAATAAGGCTAAGCCTACAAAGAAACCATGGATAGTCAATGACGCAGCAGTGCAAACTGGAAGAGGTAGCAAGACTGCGGTAAACTCCGCAAAGCATATCGCTTTCCCTCTTATTATTTTCGATCTTCGCTATGGTTGATGGTAATTTATCTGTAACTGGATTAGTAATCATATATATATATACTACTTATATATACGCATTTGTATATTCTGGGTCATTCTGCCCTCGTTCCTAAGGTTGGCTCAGCCCAACTGGCAAAGAATTACCAACGAATCACAGTTGTGGTTCTTCTGTGGACTCTTCGACGAAGAGTTTTCAAGCACACTCCTGACGCCACAAATTCCATTCTGGTGAGACATATCAATTCGGAGTATACAAGTATTTGGATGTTTGGACAAGAGACCACCGGGTGTGCATACCTGACGAGCGACAACAACCGCGAAACCGGTCGTGTGCTGCCGGCCAAATTTTGTTCACGCATCCAGATACTATTCACTACTTATTTCATAAGAGGCGAATGAACTGTGCGACTAGCTACTGGTTCATCTGCCTGAAAAATGCTTTACTGTAGGTGGCGCTTGGGTGCAAAAAGGCTAGGCGTGTATCGCGGAACAAGAAGGTCAGGTGTCGGCGGAGCGATCGAGTTGTGCAACAACCCAAAACGCGAACAACCACGAAAGTGTCAGATTTTCCTTAGAAAAACACGTGACGGCATTTATACACCGTAAACACATTAGCCATTCTAGTCGCACAGTCTCTCCGAAGACATTTTTACATTCTTCTGTTTTTACCCGTACTCCTGGCAGTCTCTCAGGCAAACCCTGTCCTTATCGTCCATCCTCCTTTGTCTAATTTCCAATTCTCGTCCAATATACTTCTATCAGCTGATGCTCTGCTTCGTCTTCGGCTTCCGTTCAAACTGGATACATGTAATGAGTAAAAGCGAAAGCAAGCATGGCAACAGGCGCGTCTAGTCCAAACACTGGAAATCCTAGCCATCGACGCGTGTTGTATCAGCGAGAGTCATGCCCAAAAATCCACTTCTGTCATTTCATTGACGCCCCCATCCGATGCCTCCGTAAAGTTCCATTCACACCCGTCTAGGACTATGAGCATGGGGCTGGTGCAAGCTCACATGTCAATGACACAGATGAGGCCACGGCTACATGAATGGGTATCAGTCGAAGGTCTTTTGGGCACACGTTGTACAATCATTTACGTAAGACGAAGCAGGATAGTACCGTGATTTTAGCGAAGGATGTGAATGCCGGAGTGAGTCAGCGGTTGGATGAAGCGCATCTGGGAGGTCTTTTGCCCTCGATTCATATCAATAAGATCCTAATTAGCCGTCGCTGGACTCCTTAACACAACTGACTTTTTGGCACTTATGTGGTTCTGTGCTGCCCCAAGTTTCAGGATAGTGGTTACTTGCTCCTTTCTGGTCCGCGCAGTGGGCCCTAAAGACTGTGGGGCATGCCTCTTCCATAACTTTCATATGTAGGGCATGCCATAAGAAACGGGGAACGGCCGTTTGCTCTGTGCTCACATCACCGTTTGGTCCTAGCTAATACGAACTTTAGGTGCTAGAACCGTCCATACGTCATCTGGTGTTCGTTTTTTTCGAGTCACCAATGGACCCAAAGTGACCACGTAGCAAACAGCCACACATGAGAGCGTCGGTTACAGTGGAGCGCTTTCCTCGATCGCGATCACACGCTAGTATGCACTAAGCCGTCAATATGTTTCTGTGGCCATTCTGGAAGGTAGAGGCAACGGAGGCTACACTATGATGAGCCGTCCAGTTCAAATTATCTCCAAGGCTCCTGAAAACACTAGTTGAAAAGCTAAGATTAACACCATGTGATTACATCAACCAGCAGCAACCACGTATTAGGAACGTTTCATATTTTGTCAGCCCAATGAGCTGTGGCCCGTTGAGCAGCGGCATTCTGAACTTCTACTGAATCTCCAGAACTTCTTGGCGCAATATAGTCCATCATGGCTGCTGGCGGGCATAATGAAGCACTGATCCAAACGACGAGTGAACTCAATGCAAGAGTAAACAAGAATCGCGAGATTTGGTGGTCTCTACGAAAGTCAGAGAACGAACTCGCCGCCGCTATGAGAATTTCCAACAAGCTGTTTCATTTTATCCGAGCCAGCGGTAGAAAGGCATTGGATGAGTGACACTATCTGAGAGGTTGGCGGTTCGGCGAAAGACGATTCGTATTTTGGATGGAACACTTTATGAAGGTTAATTTGACTTTCACTTTTGGCCTTTCTCACAGCTGTTCCAGCACACATCACGTCTGTTTTGACAGTTCCACTTTTTAAGGTTGAGATCCACAGAGAGGTCGAACCCACAGAACGTCATAGCGGCCGGCTTTGAGGGGCTTTTTCAATATATATTTAAAGATGATGGAACAGGGCTTGTTCTCGAGGTCTGGCACTCCGACTAAGTCCTCAGCTAGTACAGGAAATCGACTGTTACCCCCAGCTTTAAGACGGACTTGCGCAGTGATTGTGTTAACCATAAAGGTGGCCGTTTTATATCGATAGCGTCGGAGATCTTAGTGACCATCACTCCTCCTGGGTTGCACAAAATGCGCGATGAGCGAAGCTGGGTTTTGTGCTGATCGATAAGGTCGTTTACCTCCGGAGGTTCTTAGGGCACCGTTACGTAACCCAAAACCAACGGTCATTGTGTCCCAACTTTACTAAGGCTTTCCATTTGGTGAACAGGATTGGACTGTAGGGCTGTTTTTAGGGGCGTACCTGAGAAGTACGTGTTGGTCTCCAAAGTACTGTGTCATCATACCTCGGGCCTGTAGCCAAATTTCGTTGCTTTTTGTCGTCGCCACCGCATTACGACAAAGCTGTCTGATATCCTCGATTCTTCTCAACTATCCATGTACGATGTTTTAGGGAGTGATCTGTCTGGTCTAGCAGACGATGGGGTGGAATCCCTTCCAGAGCACAAAGTATTCGATTGAGAGGATGCCGATGCTGTCGAATGGCTGAATGAAAATGCACAAGCAATGCAACATGCGTTGGACCGGTAGGTAAGGCACTTCTTCAAGACTGGCAATAGCCTGTTACCGCACTTATTCTTTTTGATGTTCAGGTAAGAAAAGTGGACAACATCAATTATTTCGGGAGTTTAATTACAGCTGGCGATGATGATGGAGAAGAAATCATACGAATAGCGGGAGTCAGAAAAGCTTTCGTAAAACCTCGACACTTGAAGCATCGCAACAACACGTGGATTTTTCTCGAAAGAAGAGCATAGAGTGCCATAGTGCATTGTGTTCTTTGCGGTTGCGAGACCTGGCCTCTCCATATTCAGGATGCTTGGTGATTTTCCGAGTTCGACCACCGATGTATCCGAAGCTCCAGGTCTGATGGGAACATCGGGCGAGCAATGACGAAGTGCATTTTTGTGTGTTGGGTGTTGAAAGTTACCCTCTGACTGGGATAATCACTGGTACATGGTCTCCGATAACTTGGATACGTCCTACATATACCTATTCACTACCCATCCTTTCGTGCACTTTTCAAATGCTGGACAAGGCTGGGAGGTGCGACGCGATGACCAAATTATGATATGCAGTGGAGGAATAAAGAGGTTAGCGAAGGCCTTCGCTTCAGTTGATGATTTCAGTCTTCCCGGTCAGGGCCCAATAGATGAAGACTGTCGCTGCTTGGAGAAGCTGGGAGATAAGGTTAAGGACGGAATTCAGTAAGGGGAATGCTGCAACACCTGCCTGTTGATGAAAAACAAAAAAAACACTACAAAAACAGTAAAAAATTATGCATTTATTTGTTCTTATCTAATCGTGCGATGGAGCACCGGCCGGACTTAACGTGAACTGAGTGTGAATAACCTACACGATGAAAAGCTTTGCAAACAAACTAGTAAAAATGATGGACATAGGAAGAAAATATGGCACGGATTCATGGCCAGCATGATGCGTCGAGCAAAACATACCATATCATTTGGACAATATGCGGACAATGAGGCAGAGACACCAAAATCGGTCAGTTTAATAAGCCAACCACGTGATGCATTCAACAAGTCCCGAAGAGATCGTCCAACAAATCCAGATGGACCGCCATTTCCATCCAACCAACCCGAGTCGGCCGCATCCATCACGTCTGCAACGCTGTACAACGTACTCAGTCCACATCCGGGAGCTGGGGTCAAGAGAAGATTTGCCGGCTTGATATCCCGGTGAATCACTCCGTGACAGTGAAGGAAATGTAAACCGTCTAAAAGCTGCACATCATTCGATGGAAATGCAAGATACGAGGATGGGTAGAGTGGGATGCAGAAAGAGAAAGATGATAAAACTGTGGGTGAAACGAACACGCGGAGCCACAGAATATAAGTGAGTTTCTATTGGAGACTAAAATTTGCCCACAAATTTTAGAGGCAAATTAAATTGGCCACAATTCGTCCGAAATTCTGTTTAATCAGAACAACACTATCGGTTTATTGTGTGCAAGCAGACGTATACAGCATTATCAAAGCAGATTCGGCAACTGAGGTCTCAAAACTTAGAAAGGAGAAACAAGAACTGAACAGATCAAGTGTGGTAATCAGATGGAAGGCCAGTCTGACTACCGTGGGGATAAACTGACAGTGACGGCGTTCGAACATGTGATCATAGTTTGGGTAGTTAACAAACTACCCCATCTGTCTATCAATGACGGACCAGCACGGAGGTTTGCACGCTATTACTGGCAAACGGTAGATTTGATAAAATACGGAATTTCATGCTGGGTAATTCAAACTTTTCGTCTTCTACCCTATGAATTATGCACCACATTCCACAATTCAATGGTAGAAGAAACATCACATGGATATATAAACCAAAGAGGAAAGGTGCTTCATAGGGGGATACCAGGAATTTTTGGTTATGGGGTAGGAGAGCTTGACGAACCGGAGATCGGCTTCCCAACTTCCTTCAAATTAGGAGGACGGGGAAAAACACCGAGGTATTTAATACAGTCAGTGACTAAGAAGTTCGCACTTTTCTGAAAGCTCAAAAACAAAAAAATCGTCACAGTTGTGCCTTGACTGCAGCTGCTTACCGAGGAGGCACGAGCCCATTTCATGTACGATGACACCAATTTAGTAATTATTCCTTGATTCGCAGCTGGAGATCGCGTCCGGTAGTGCCCAACCTTGTCTTCAGTAGGAGGTAAATATCACTACCTCGCAACGAATGGAGTAAATCCATAGTCACAGAGGCCTGGACCTTGTCACATCAAGTCAGTTCAATTTTTGCAACTACTACCTGGCACTGACGTGCCAGTATTAGGGGAAAAATATCAGCAGAGAAAAAGTTCGAGAAATTATGCCACCAACCACACAAACTAGTTGTTCCAGCTAGTTCCTTAAGCTATTCAGTGGACCCCGTGAACTCGGACCCGGAAGTCTAACGCGATTTACTTGGTATCGTCCACCGGTTCGGGTCATCACACCTACTTGCCTAGCCACAAAATATACTAATATTACTTCGGCCCTCCAACCGTCATTTGCATCAGCGTTGAGTACTATGTTATTAAGTGGCATTAGGAAGAATGATCTTGAGATTTCGGGAATAGAGAATCACAAATCAGATAATCAAGATGCAGTAAACGGTGATGTCGGGATCATAGTTAGAAAATAATGAGCGAAACTAATCAATTAGCAGTTCATTTCGGTCCAGTCTGTATAACTGCTAAACTTGTAGGCAATATAAATATATGAGCAGTAAGTAGCATCTGGATGAGTGAACGAAATTTGCCCGGGAGCACACGACCGGTTTCGCGGTTATTGTCGCTCGTCAGGTATGCGCACCCGGTGGTCTCTTGTCCAAACATCCAAATACTTGTATACTCCGAATTGATATGTTTCACCAGAATGGAATTTGTGACGTCAGGATTGTGCTTGGAAGCTCTTCGTCGAACAGTCCACAGAAGAACCACAACTGTGATTCGTTGATAATTCTTGTGGACTCTTCGACGAAGAGCTTCCATGCACACTGCCGATGCTACAGATTTCATTCTGATGATATATATATATGTATAATCACAGGCCCGTTTCTAGATTATTTGCGGTCAGAGCAACGGCGAAGGGAGACAAAGGAAAGAAGAAACACTGTGCGGAATCCACTACGTATACGAGCTCTTCCAATTTTTAACTCCATTTTATCGGTTATCCGTAGACAGCCCTGATTCATCACGGAGCTTGGTACTACCTGGTTGTCGACTTTGGAGCCTACACCGAGCGTTCAACCAAATGGTCTAGCCTATAAGATAGTAAGAAGAATCGAAGGTCTTGTAACCTAGCGAGGTGCGATGATTTATCACTTCTCATAGGCCCTTCAAGGGAGGTCAGCCATCCTGGGTGTACACTCCTGCCACACATGCCGATGAGCATAGAGTCGTATGCTTCGTGCTCCTCCTGTGGTTTATTTGGAACAAGGGTTAAGCCATCTCTTTTCGATCGACTGTCAAAGATCAGACAATCCGGTGGACAACGCTGAGTATTCACTCTGCCACAAAGAAGACGAACAAGTTTAAAATTTTAGCCGATGTGAAACGTGCCGAACACGCGGGAAAAGGTCCGCGTCATAACTTTGCTTGTAGATTAAAACTGGCGAGGATTTCAATGTTGGGACTGGATCCGTTTTGCTGATGAGCACATGACGCTCGCGACTTACAAGGATGTGCTTTGCGGGAAAAAATGGTTTGTTTCCGTTGTAAATGCAAGAATCAGAGTTTTCACCTGGTTTGATGCTGAGTTGTATTTTAGCACCGTAAGTCATACCAATGGGCTCGAGTCGACGGCGGTCGGACTGTTCCAATTTGCACAACCATTACCTTTGCACTAATGCGTTGCGTTTTGCGTCGTTACCTCACAGTGCCGAGTAGTGGTGGAAGGAAGATCCAGAGGACTATAAGGGAGCAGAAATATATCGAATGCAAGTGTTACTGAATGCGTCATTCAGACGCATCGCCTAGTTTTTATTAATCACTTTGGACAGTAGTTGGAGAATGTCGTGATGGTCAATACATGTAGAAAAAAGTTTTGCTCAGTGAACTACTTCGCAAAGATCGAATCATATTGTGTAGTTGGCATCTACGAAATACATTAAGTGACATGGCTAAATGAAGCAGCCGCCAGTGTACCTGCATTCAAATCTGTTCTTTATTTGTGATATTTTGCTCACTTATCCCTGTTTGCTTGCTGCTTACTTCCTTGTTTTGAGTAAATGATGACGCGACGTAACAGCCAAAACAACAGCATGAGATCAATGCCGATGGTTGCAAGAATTTATTTAATCTTCTCCAGCCACGACAAATGTCCTATGTCCACAACTGATTTGAGTGAAGTGACGATTATCATCATGAATGCCTCTCAGAAAATCGTTCAATGAAAACCTTCTCCAAGAAGAATCTATCATAACCCATTCAGTTTGCTGCATATCAATGTTTAAACACCAGAATTCCTCACTACGAGAGATATTTGAAAGTCTAAACCATTTTGTTTACCGAGGATAGAACATTTGCCTGGTGGGTGGAGAATGCTAGTGCTAAAGCGAGAACTCGCAACTGATGAATGATCTTGTTACCTCCAAATCCCTTAGCAAAGTCGTCGGTGGGCATCTGAGGCCCCAAGTCGACTAGTTTCCCTAAACATCTCTCGAAATACTCTCAAATATCCAGCATTTCACATAGTCTTTGCTTAGGAAGTTCTATGTAGTTTTCTCGTGGTGGAGATGTTCCCAACAAAATTGGGGTAACGAAGGTGAGTGCCCGGTGCCCTCAACCGGGTTGACTAGTCTTAGGTAATCAGTCTGGGCGAGGTGGTTAAACTCTGATTACAAACCAACCACGTACGACGTACGAAGTATACGTTTCTATGTGGTATCCGTGGCAGTGGGGAGTACTGACCGCTTACGATGGCTGGCTTCTTATACACTGAGCAATTAGTGACCGGTACCCATTAGGTTACGTAATTTTCACGCAGTCCTGATGCCTTGCGAGTGAGAACATTTGGTCAAATGATTGCACTGTATTGTATAGACTTTTGCGTACATAAAATAGTGTCGCATTTCAGTCAGAAAAACGTGAGGGTAAAAATAAAACAGGAAAAAAGGATTTACATTCATCACTTTGTAAAAATGTAGAAATGTGAAAAACGAACTCATCGAGCATTAATCCTAGCACATAATGACGGGTTGCTCAGGAATTCGGCTGAAACCCGGTCACCGTTTGTCAAAATTCGTGCTAAATATAAGACAGTTGAGTTCCTATTGATATTAATTCTGGAGGGTATGGAACGAAAATCCGGTCGTGTCGAAATGAGAGCGACACTCTGAAAGATCGTTGTGCAGAGGATGTGTGGGATCAGAAAGAATTTTGTGAGCGAATTTCTCACATACTGATACGTGTTGATCACATAGATTAAGGGACAATTCAGTTAGTGGTATGAAAGACACCCGGCTAATAATTGATATTCCTATGCGAAGAATCTGAGTCCTTTCTAAGTAAACCTGGAAAGATGACGGGAGAACAGTAAAGAATGATTGGAAAAACACACTGGTATGCAAATAAGGAGATGGTACTTTGTTTCACCTTGTAGTATCGAAGCTTCCTGATTTGACCTGACAATCGTCGGGAACTTTTACACAGGTAGAAATGTGAGTAGTCCACTTCAGATTTGTATGAATAGTAACTCCTAGGTATTTCATGGAATCAACCGAGGTAAGAGTTTTTGAGTAGATGGAAGACGCTTTGAAAGGGTAGGTCAATCGAGGGAGAGAGAACAGAAATTCGAAACATTTAGATGTGTTGAGATTTTGTTATGGTCGGTGACCATTCCAGGGTTTTTGGAGCCGCATATTTCATTTCTCCTATTAATTTTTTTCTAATTTTAAATATTGCGCGGTTAAATATTTTTATATATCCGTGAAAAGACTCAAGAAAACTCGTTCTGTGATTGGCTAGTCCATATATCGATCAAAGCCACCCAACAAAACTGTATAAACGATAGAGCTCATTTGAACTCTGACTTGTGTTGGTGGGTCACCAATAAACACGCGGCAGTACTCTGTGTTCGTCTTCTCTCTTCCGCTAGCGGGCTGGGCCAGCTGTTCGTATTTCGCGTCGCTTACTGTTCCGTGTGGCTGCTCATTCAAGGGAGCAGCAGTTCTGTCCCATTCGTTGAGCCTTGAGCCCGAACTTTTGTGTCTCCAACTTCTGTGTGTATTCGTGTCCTACTAGACCACAGGCTGTGTGCTTCTGTGCTATCATGCGCCGCTAGTACTCGTGTCTTGTGCTTCGGTGTGTGCATAGATCAACAAAACTCGGCAACATAACAAATTATCACCAGCTCGTGCGGAGAAATCGTAAACAGAAGATAAGTTGTTGGGAAAACTTTGGAAATCATCGTTGTTCGAAACGGCTTGAG
>LUCM01009030.1:0-19624 GCA_008360955.1 Fasciolopsis buskii | reverse complement strand
CGTGTCGTGAATCGTCTATCCTGAGTTGGGATTCTACCCAAAACACTTAAAACCTGCTCATAGTATCTTTGAATTTGTGTTTTGAACGTACCTTTTGTCAGTCACAAAAGGAGAATTCCTCAGACTAAAGAACGCACCTGTTCATCTCTGGCATCACTGCTTATTACTTCGAAAATATTCATACTAGATGAAAATACAACTTCATTCTTGATGAAAATGGCATAATGACCATCAAGTTGTGGACAGAGAAAAGAAACTGGTTGTCAAAGTCGTCCAATGATTATATGAAATACAGACTTTTACTGCATTAGCTCAGACCAGTTGCAACTTCATTAGGGGTGACAATAAACACCCCAATAAAATTGTGGCGGATTTCATTCGTTTGCATAGAACTATCAAATAGAAACGGTTATTTGCATAAGGTAAGCTTGATGCAAGTCTCCATCGTTATAAAAAAATTATTCCCGATTCAGTCCAGGACTAAGTCCGTACAGCTTAGAAGTATTTTATCTAATGGTAAGTAAATTAATCCATCATGGAATGAGTGATGAACAATTATCAAAAAAGGGACTTCTTTATTTCCGAGTCAACTTCTAAGGCTAATTTCACTTCTGAAATCTGTTTTTAGTAATCCACTTTCAACTGAAAGCTCGGAAAATAAAAGTAAACCACTAGTGAAAGTCTGACACTTGAAAATCAGAAACGTAAGTACTGCTAACATGCTTATTTCACTGAATGTTCCATATTTACTAAACTTAATTTACGAGGTCTGGACTTGAACATTAGCCTAGGGGAGATATCTCTAAATACTCTTGATGAGATGCGGTCGTTATGATAACCACTGGTACATATTTTCCGGTTAGTAGACTTATATTAGGTAACAGCAAGTTTTTGTTGCATTTATATATGCACCTACCAATGAAGGCAGGGAACGATAAAAAATAACGTAAAATTCAGCAAGTGTTGTAAGGGCGACCCGGCTGCTCCGGCTAAGGAACAGGGCCCAAAACAAAATAGTAACATTCTACATCAGCTCAAGGTGTCTTGTTTCCCGGCAACTTTCTTTGGGTTCTCTCAACTGTTCAAAACAGAATACCTCAAACAAATAACTTCGGATATTTGAATATGTGCTTGATATAAGACTACATTTGCTTCGAAGGCAGACATGCATAAGCAAGCAAAATAAAGTTGGGCTTCCCGTATAGGATGAAGCTGTATTAAAATATAAAAAGCAATAAAAGAGATCATTCGCCCGCTGAATCTGAGATGCACTCGCTGTGTGTAGAAATGCAATTACACAGGCTTATCAAAATTATAAACATATCGAAATGATACCAAATAAGGAACAAATTCAGCGTCGATAATTTAATCGTGAGTTTAAACCGCCATAAATTCAGTCCGAAATGATGCTTAAATTGCGAAGTTTTATCTGATCTGTTCAGGTCTGGCCTTGACGTTTTCAAATAATGTAGGACTAGCAATGACGAACAGTTGTTGAACAATAAAAATGAACACATGGGATATGCCATAAATTCACGTTCTCGTGGTGCATGAGGGAGCACCAGTTCAAGTTGGATGGAATTTTGCATGGCCGTTAGGGGAAAATGTTTTCGTGGTATAGAATATCACGTGTACATAATATACCATGCAACAAACCTCAGCTCATAGTTGAAAGAACAATGACAAAATGAAATATATTTATTTAAGTGTCACCTAGGCTGCTCAAACTAACATTTTACGTGTTTGATTGAAGTCAATCAGTGCCGTCATTGTGTAGCAAAAAGAGTGATCAGTGATTTCTAGCAAACACTTCGTAAAAATCAACAACTTCACCTGGTATCTTGAGTCGGAAATTCCACTGAGCTCCCCGACATATTTATACATCAGGAGAGATATGGCCTCATTAATATCATAATTCGTTGTTTCTAACGCATTTCGCACATCGTCTTCGTTGGTGAAACCCATCCATGCCAGTTTCTTTATGCTATCATCTACGTCGATACCGGGGCTCTCACACGGCCTCACATACTCATCCATGCTTCGTCTACCAACGGAAAATCAAGAATGGAACATGAATCCAAAAGTAAACGACCAGAGCGCTCCCCCAGCTACGAGCAAGTTCATCAATAGTGGTCAGTTAAAAGAAAATGTTTTGAAAAGATGATTTCGGCATGTGAAGGGCAATGTCATTGTCTGAAAGCAACTCAATTCTAAAATTATCGAAAGAAAAGATTTTGTGGGCCTTTGGCTGTCAAATCCCAGTACATTTATTTTCAGTCTTATTCAGTTTTGCACATGACAGTGGTGAACTCAACGGTTAGTCGAACGTCAAGGGTTCCTCCCGCGGTATGCGCAAGGTTTGTCATCCACCACTCCAAGTTTAGCCTTCCAGTTCCAGTTTAGACTGCTGCAGAAGTCCTGTAACCGCTAAATTAAGGAAGGATTAGATGCCTCTTCTTATATTTGAGGCAGCGGAACTTCCATTGTTCTGGAGTTTCGTTGGTTTTCAATGTCATACTGAAAAGTATTACCACCAATTCATCTGTTTTGCAACACCGAGCACCCTAGCTTTCTAATACTAGGAATGCTTCGTTTTTCAACGTAACCATTGATGTTTTAAAGGCGCTGAATTTTCCTGCACTCACATTTCTAACTGCAGTTGGTTCCATGCACCAACCACTCTGTTGCAGAAAAACCTTGCTTCCAAATCTAACCTGGATGGGGCCGCTACTTCTGTGCACCATTGCTTCAAGTTCTACCATCGTCAGCCTCCACACACTTTAGACAGCACATTATACTGAGCATTTCGATCCTGTCTCTCATGAATCTATGCTCTTCCACCGAGTACAGGTGTAATTCTTTAAGTTTTCTGGCGTACAACTTGCCTCTGTGTCTGTGAACCATCCTATTGGCTAGCCGTTGGACACTCTTGAGAGAACACATGCGCTTTTCTTGGAGTGGTGCGATTTCTCTACGGACTACTCCAAATGTGTCCGGAATATCGCCCTTTGTAGGGGTAAATACCTCCGTTTTCCTGTGGGATAAGCCAGACCGCAGCCCAAAGAGCTCACCCTACTCCTTGGGCAGCATCCTTACACTGGTCAGCTGTATTGTGGTCGTCTGTGGCTATCTTCATGCTCTTATTCCACTGGATCGTGCCAATGAAAAACTCCTCATTTTTACTCACTATAGCCGATGATTGTGAGGTACCAGTTGGTGAGTGACTTTCACTTTCGTTTAACGACACGTCCTGATCTTCAGCTCCGTCAAGCGCTTCATTTTGTCTCTCTCCGGTTTCTCGAGATTACTTGTTCCAGAGACCTACAGATAATCCACAAAGATAAAGCGTGAAAGCTGTAACTCTACCACAAAATCGGTTATGCAAAGAAATAATATGGACCCAAGAACTGACCCTTAAGATGATTTGCGTTGACCCGAACTTTCGTTTCCGGATCCGACATAGTACGCTCTATCCGCCGGAAAATCTGAGAATTAATTTAACACCGAAACTACTATTCCGAAAGACTCCATCTTTTGTGTCAGTTGCCTACGGTTCACCGGGTCATTCGCCTTGCTGAAGTCTTGCCTCACCAAATGACATTAGGTGATCGAAGGGACATCGCTTCCTCTTAGATAATCACTGCTACGCTTTACACCAACGTGCTAAGTCATATTGCCCACCATCAGTCTCTCAAGACAATTGCAGGGGATAAACTCGAGGCTCACAGGTAGATAGTTTTCTACCTGCTGGAACGGAACTCCCTTGTGGGTGGATTACACAGATGGCGCCCTTCAGTCCAGTGGTAGTCCACCCTGGCTCATGGAGGCTTGGAAAAGCCTACTTGAGGACCACTCATCATAGGGTCTAACCATTTTGAATGATTGGGTGAATTCCGCCTAGACCCTCGCATTTGCCGGAGCTTATCTTCTTTGCTACGGGTGGGGTTTCCTCGGGTGCCACTTCCAGTAGAGTGACCCTTGTCGCAGCATGTTGTAGAGAGTCGGTATTTGGTGCCACTCCTCCGATCGGCACTGAGAAGCAATGGTTGCAACGGTCTTTCAAAACCCTTGAGTCTCTTTGGTGGTGTGTTTAAAACTCGGCATCTAACACCGTAAGTTCCGCTTTCAAATGGATTGCTAGCAGACGTTTTGCTGTCCACCCAAAAGAGTCAGTAGTAGATACCCTTTCTCAGGATGGATGAGGGCTGACCAAATTACAATAATTACGGTTTGAGGGACTGATCACAGTCTTGGTTCGTGCTATAATGAGCCTCACGCGAAGCTGAAGCTGTTGAGGTGCCTTATACAAGTTTGGGTGTCATTTTCGGAGGCTACCACGGGACAGCATACAAAACAGCAAAGACGGACGCCAACGAGGACGGAGACACCGGTGAAAAATTTCGTGCTGTTAAGACCCATCAATGAATTCGAAATAAAAACATTGATGATGTTCAAGGGGATGCAAAAGGGTGCGTTGTATTTCAGTGAACATTAAAAAGCAAAATTCCGAGAGGGGACGACACTATGAAAACAACATCGTTCAGGCCTTTTTCGAAAAGGCTTTATATTGGTCAACAGCAAGGGCAGGTTCCGCCTGCCATGCGTTAACTGGGCTCCGTGAGAAGCCTGATGACCCAGTGTTCTTTAGGGCCGTGCAAGTTATGAAATTCTTGCCGCGTTTTCTTAAAGGCGTGGTTTTCTTGGACAAAAGTGTGCAGCATACCGTCGACAGATCTCCCAAAAGCTTGAAAGCAAAGGTAAGGTCCTCTTAACAATTCTGCTATATGGAGAGTAAAAAAATAATAAAACTGCAAACAGCCAGCGCACCAGCGCACGATTTCAGGGATCAAACTAATCTCAACTACTACCGTGAGAGAATAAAATCAATACGGGCAAAAAGCAACCGCTCCAAAGTTTTCAGAAGACTCGGAAAAATGCTCACGCAAGCCACATATTTCCTTGAATAGGATTTTTGTCAGTTAAGTGCTAAATCGAAAGGGACACGACCGCCAGGAGCCAGGAATTGAAACATCTGCAAGTGGAACAGCCGAAATTGTTTTGTTAATTAGTGAAAGCGACTGATGTATTTGAGTGCGGACGAACAACGTTCACAGCCATTTGGAATCAAGTGGCAAAGAATCTTCATAATGTTGTTTCGATTAACTGTGAGTTACGGAAGCATTTCGGTAAAGTATTTCGCAGAACTTAGCGCGTTCTTCTGTCGTCCGTAACAGGGTACCAGCTTTGTAGTGCATCCGTTGATGGTTCTCTAAAATTTAATCATCCCGAACTAGTGAGAGTGTCCTGGCGTTTTGTGCACATTCTACGTGTTTGCGCAGCCTCTTTATAAGTAGTTATGGCCACTGGCATTCCTGGGATGTGCTGTCTGCCAGAATAGATGCAACACCTGGTTTACCTTATAAACCACCGCTGAACTTGGGGTTGACGGTTTGAAATACTCACGGATCCTTCGTTTCCCTAACTCTATGAATCTTCTGCGGTGCTAAACGATGGGGATGTCTCATGGTTGTCCCACATTGCGTGGCCAGACTTAAGCATACTTCTTTACTCCGTGCTAATTCTCCATCTAGGGGCCCCAAGATCTTTGTGTACTTAGTTATCCTTCGGGTATCCCGCGAGTTTTTCTTAGTCCACGGATAAATAAAAGAGGTATGTGACTGCCACCACTGGGCTATTGATGAACGCCGGCAACAGCAACGGTTCTCATGCCGAACTTTGAGGCGCCTCAATGCGAGCACCGACTAAATGGGACCACGCTCCAGCCACCCTTATAAAATTTTCGACCTTGAAAATAATCCTCATTCCATCCCGTGATCAAGAATGCTACACCAAAGATACCGGCTTGGACAGAAGCAGCCTGCTGTTAGCCGAAATGACAGCTTCTGAAAACCCAGGCAGCATATATCGAATGAATGCCCATTGTCCGTTCTCTTGGTCCCATCTTCCGGGGTTGAAAGCAGACTTGTCAGGCTCACTTGTCTATGGGAAAGGCCTTGCTACTTCTGGCCTAGTAACGCGTTCCTCAGCAGTTGCCGACCGAGTAAATCTCGGATGTACCGGTTCATTGTCTCCATCACCACTGCGAGAAGGTATATCGGACTTTAGCTGGTTTTTCCACCCCTGCTTCGTCATTTGGAAATTCACACCACTTTCGTCATCCTCCATCCTTCAAGAAGTTCCACGGAGTTCTAAACAGATTGAATAAATCTGTTGAATGGGAAGGAGCTACGTCCGCCAGTGGTTTGAGGAAGACTTTGTGCATTTTGTCCGGGCACCTCAGCTTTATGAATTTTTATTTCGCCCAGTATTGAGGCTACATATTCTGTTGCAATTATTAGATTTCCCATCCCTTTTTACCCCTGGCTTCAGGGTATCACCTGGGATCACGCGGGAGTCATGCATATAAACCGAATTCAGGTAATCCATAAGGGCCTTTGCTTTATATGCTGCTGTTTTAACCTGGCCTGTGGTCGCAATATGAACATCGCAAAGAGCTATCCTCAGTTTTCCTCCGGAATGGACATGGTTAAAATAGCCTTTCCCAATTTGTTTGGCCTTTTACGCTGAGTGCAAAGCCTATTGACCTCAGCATCTTTTCTGAGCAGCTGGTAAAACATCTCGGGTTCTTATGTAATGCACGTGTCTTTGATGCCTTTAGAGTCAGGCTCACTTCTCCAAGGCTCTTTGTTTTTCAGCTCTACAGTTCTGACCCTCTCCCTCTTGTAGGGAGGTCTACTATCTCAACCTATCTTGCTAAGAGTGGAAAACGTTTCCTTTAAAGTCTTTGGCTTATTACCACGTGTTTCCAAACCATCCTTACTTCTCTGATATTAGTACGCCACTCTAATGCACTAGTCTTACTGAGTCTAGTCTTCTCCTCCCGAACACGGATGGGATCACCCCAAGCTCACTTCTGCCAACTGGTACCGTTATTTTGAGGTCACTGAAGTTCAACTCTAGCTTCATGGCTACCATACCCGAAACGGAGGGTGCGCAATCAATCCTCCACCCGACTGACTGGCCGGTGTGTCGCATGAAGCCTTCACACGAACGATTTCCTGCACTTGGTCCCCAAAGTTCCCCTTAGCCCGTCCATTCCTCCATTCCGTCCTTGGGAATCAACGTCCTCCACCAGTAACACGTTCTCCTCCAACGTGATACTGATTCATAGATATTCGATAATTGGACCGTTTTCCTGCATCGAATCCGATAGACACAAACACTTAGCTTCTGTTTTATTAAGGTAACCGCTGCTAAAGCCGCCTGAGTGCAAGGGGTTAAAAATAGGTCCATCGAGGCTGCTGATTGTGGTGTGTAATTAGCACCGTAACTCCACCTCCTGGTCCCCCTATCTTGTCTTCGGGTTTGGCGGCCCATTGGGCATGTTAGCTCCGTTCCCAGACCACGCCTCCCTCATATGCTGCTATCCGCATCAACTGAACTCTCATAAACTGCTGTCTACTTGTTACCCACTGCAGACATTACTGTAGATGTCCATTTCAATCTACAACTTGCCGTTTTCTTCTGTAGCCTCTGAGCTTTGCACTTGGAACCGACAAACCGGTGCAGCTTCCGCTTTTGGCGCTCCTGATATATTTGAAGCAGATTCTCGCTGAATGTACTGTTTTTAGCTTTGTGCTGCTGCCTAAAGGAAGCCCTCTGGAAGCCAGTAGATTCCATGGCATTCCAGATATCTCGTGGCTGTCCATTTCCGATGGTTTCTTAAGGTTACATCAGCTCATTTCAGGGACTGGGCATGAGATTTTCCTCTGCAAATTATCAAGTTTACGTCGAAAGGCTGTGGTCCATATTCAGTTTAACTCTGGTGGAATTTTGTCCTTAAGTTCGATTAGGATCCTTGGGCTGCTGAGGTCGAGAAAGTGTCGCGATATCAAGGATTTCCAGGTGCAACCAGAACTGATTTCTTAATCTTGAGGTCGCTTTCTTCGTTGTAACAACAGCCGGTATCCTCGCCTACCTTAATCGGTCAACTACCATCAGAGGCAGTTCAATGCTCCTCTTAAGGGCTGCCCTACTTCAAGGCTCAGCTAATCATTGTGACCAAGTTCCCTGTCTTCCTACCGTCGACCCAGCATGGTCCTCTAGCTGACTCGCTGAGTCGGTTGACACATGAATCGCATCTGGACGCGAAGTTGTGCCACATAATACCGGCTTCCTTCGTAATACTATTGACACCAGTGATTCAGCTGTTACACCATCCGTCCTGCAGCTCCATTAAGAAAGGGAAATAAATCAATAGAAATAGACTAAGCTATGCCGTAGTCCAACGTATCCCCTATCCCTAGAACATCAAAATTTATAATTCTCCATTAACAGTCATATTATCTGTATTAGCTCAGCAGCGCAGAGCATGCTGGCCACGACAACCGGCAGAAGTTCAAATTAGTACTCCGGAATATTTACCAACTGTTTGCACTTTGATTACTCTGAGTCATAATGGGAACCTGATCCCAGTGCAATCCCGGTCACTATATCACATAAGTTAATTATTATTAACCAGTGCGCCAGTTCGTTGTGTCACAAATTAACAAGCTGACAGCTGGCTTAAGGCCAACTCACCTTAACACTCTATCCTCTGTCATGAATCCTGCCTCATACTGTGCTGTTTTAATACTTGGTCTAAATTAATATTCAGCGGACAAACTTAGTTCGGAAGATGTACCAAAGACCTTACCGTTTAACAATTAACTTAACGCCAAGGCGGGACACGTTCGTATATACGACGAGTATGCCTCACAGACTTGGGCTTACGAAGCTGGTTCAGGATGTTAGCAGCTGCCATCATAAAATCTCCAAACGGTGGATTTTAGCCAAAACCACTAAATCACATTAAGGTCCATGATAGCAGAAGGATGCTGGATTCCATGACAACTATAACCGCAATGAACCCTTTTTATATCGGCCTTCTCACCACGGATTCCTTTCCCCATAGATTTATCTGCCCCTGATTAACTCTTCCAACATGAAGGATCTTGCCTTTACACCGGGCATCACCGGAATGAGTTTCCATCTTCGTAGACATTTCATCAGAGAACACATCCGAGGTCTCTTATACTCTTCCTACTCACTCACCTTGCTCCCCAGTAACCTGCTAATGCGAACCAGGTAGACTCCTTTCCCCAAAGTAACCAGCCTAGTTTCATTAATAAAAAAAATCTGTCCACGTCACACACGATTTGAATCGCTTACGCAACGAACCAGTCCACATGAGTAAGTTTCAAGCAGCACTCGTTAATGAAAGCAAGACACGACTTTGACGATGACGGAGCCATACGTACTGGTCCGTGTTTTACGGCATAACCCACCATCCTCCGTGTGCTTGCTTGTCGCCACATGTGTTTCTTCAGTTCGTGCAAAAACCCAAGTGACTGCGACATATTTGCTTCAGCATCTCCGAACGTGGGGAAGACAGACCACCTCCAGCAGCTGCGAAAAAATAAAGTGGAAAATTAAGGTCAAGCGGAGGAACTATGGAACTTACCTATATGGGCTCAACCATTCCTCTAGAACAACTCCCGTCGTCCTTCCTTATTAATTATTCATGCGCGCTTGTTGAAACTAGATCGTACAAGGTGCTATCTTCCTGTTCAGACACAAATTACTGAACCGGATATTCTTATGCTTCTTTCTTTCATCCTCTCTGTGACTTCTCGTGGCAAATCCTGTCCTAGTATCCAGCCCACGATGCCATCCGTGACCCATTCAGTTGTGTCTTTTCCTGGCAATTGGAAGTAGTGAAAATCGGCGGTAGATCATGTGATCGGTTATAACTGATTCCCTGTGGCATGCACACCAGGCCCGTAGACCAGAGAAGTTCCGCAAACAGAACAAACAGTGACTTTATTCCCTAACCCTTGCGTTAACCGTCTTATCGGACCACTGTAATCTGCATCTGCAGAGATGTCGAAAGATAAATGAGCAACACGCTACAAATAAAGACCATGCAGCCTAGGACTGAATGAGCCATATACCCATAGGGAGTGAGCAGGTGTTAATTTTATTGCACACGTCTCGCCACCAAAATCTCCCTCCTGCGTATTTCAATACGAATGTGTGGACCCTGTAACTTTCGTTAAAAACTGACTTTTATCGCTATTTCCATTTTTGTTTACTCGCCATAACACCAGCTGGAACAAATTCCAGATCGATCTCTCCCCGGCTCTTCTCCAGGATCGCCAATGACCACAGATGCAACGCACTCTCACCAAAATCTCCCATCTATTCTGAGGGCTGGCTGCCTACCCCTGTTAGGAAGCTGCTATTTGGATGTGACGCTCCGGTACTGGGCCGCGTAACCCTAAGACAAACCCAGCCAATGGATGACCGCCCCGGGTACTTCATCTCAGGCGAACCACTACGAATGGCTAAAACACTGTTACTAAAGCTATTGAAATGCTGCGCAATCCCCCGACCTCCAGGCCCCTACCGCCACAGAACACCAACATCTCCGATAGTAAACAAGAACAACACACAGGTCACTCATGGCAATTGTATTTAAGGATTGGTTGTAATTATTACACGTGCTCGTTTTCTTCCCGTCATGCACCACAGTCCACACCCAGCCGCATAAATCCAGTGACCATTCTTGTGAGTTCCATTGTCTCTCCACCCACAATTCTTCATATAATTTCGTTCCGCAAATAGCTTGATAAAATCTCGACGGTTTCCCGCTGTTTCATCTTCAGCATTACCTCGACTCTTGAATGTCGTTAAATACCGCTCTCCGTCTACCTGATATGATTTCCAGTGTGGTGTTGACTCGTTTCCATCGGATTATCACATCCATATTGATCCTTATCTTCACCACATAACCCTTCTGATTTTTGAGAAACCCGTCGTCCAAGCCAAAGTTTGCTCCGGCGATATGCAACTTTGACGCATTTAAACATGAATTGACTAGCAGAGCACGATTGATAATCAGCTCAGAATGTCTTGGCAAAGGATCACCTACCTTTGACTTAAAAGCTCATAAGCTCTTGTTTGGCCTTTTACACTGCAGGTTATTTACACGGGAGCACAGACACATTGCAACTCCATGTCTGGTTTTTGTTTTTCATGTCTCGACTGTGCCATCCTTGTACATGTTCGATCTTGCCTTGGACGTGTGTCTCGGATGTGCAGAAATATACACTATATGTATACATAATTCTTTTCGGGAAATCGGCTGAAGAATCGGCTGGAGAAAGATTTTTCTCCGTTTCATCTCTCTTTTTTATCAATTTTCTTCTCCTACTCCACCTATTCATTTTTCCAGTCTTAAAGTCCCAAACCCCTGGAGGGCTGCTGAAGAAACTAAAGCAGGCCACATTTATTGCATATTAACGAGAAAAACTTGGGATGCTTCATAGGGCTTTGGATCCCAACATCTGAGATGCTTGCAGATTCGGCGACGGTTTTCTCCTAACCCGAAACATTTCACTGCACGGAATTCTTCCGGGCAATTTTATCCTCAGTCGAGCCTGCGCATTTTGCCCGTTTCCTTGCGACCTATTCTTGATGGCCTGGCCAGGCTTGGTTTGCTGATTTTCTCCATCAAACCCTATAAGATCCTAAAATTTGTGTATGTGTCATCCGTGGATCTTGGCTGCTGTTTTAAATGCACAGTTGAATTTTTTATTCCTCATTCGTGTAAAATATTTCCCGGGGCCTATCTGGCAGACAGTGTGTATTCTGGAGAGAATCTGCATAACTTTCAAAACGTGTGGGTGTGGTTTGACGCAGCCTTCTAATTGTTGTCTAGGTATCACATTGTACGTAGTAGTGAACAGCTCCGGCTTCTCATGTAACTGCGGAACTTAAGTAAAACATTCCGTCATTGCCTCACGAGCAGCAGGATTGTAAGGTTCATCTGAAATGTGGTGTCAAGTTTTACCCACCTCCAGATCTATCTTGTGCAGGCTCCTGCTGACTGAAAACTCCTCGCTTTCTTCCACCGTCAACCCCTTTGTAATAACGGCAAGCAGACGATTTGACTTTGCCCATTTGTATTTCGCTTTGTATCCTTTCTAACCGCTTTACCAAGGTACATTAAGAAACCCTCGCGATGGTCGACCCAAAACATTCACAAGAGCCGCAAAATGATATGTGGTAGATCCAAAGCTGCCGCTAAATCGTTTATGCAGATAATGATCGATGATGGCCTGGTGAATTACTCTTGCGACATCATGATCAATACCCCAAATTGCCTGAAGTTTTAGACTCTGGCTTGACACATTAGGATCCTTCAGTCTTAAAATCCCAAAATTGGTTCATTACTGGGCCACAAATTCGATACGGCAAAGGATTTCGCAGCAGCCGTGATAAAATCCAGGTGCTATACCTCAGTCATCTCTTCATGGGGTCTGCCTGTAACTTAATCGAGAAAACACAAGGAGGCCCAAGTGGTGCAATTCCCTGCTTGTGGATCTTTTGGTGTTCTTTGCGGATTACCGCACAGTTCACAATGTATTTTCCGGCGTGTTCCCTCATCGGCTCTCAAGATTCCGGGGCTGAATGTCAAGACGAATAGGATCCAAATAACACCAAAAGCAAAAATGCAGACACCTTGTGCCGCGATAAATAAATAGAGCTGGGAACCATTTCTGTTAATGCCATAGCCTCCTAAAGTAAATTTAAGGAAACGAAAACGGTTACAATCTCTGTTCAACCCCACCTGGAAGTATATTTGCTGGAAGCAAATAACCGTGGCAAACTCAAGATTTACCCAGCGAATTGACTTTTTGCTGTTCCAAACTCCGCTGTTCTCTCCAAGGAAGGAATAAGGAAGTTTTTCGTTTTTTGACGTGTCCTTCAATCCACTTCGGCATGCGCATCAATAAGGATACGCTTTTACTTTTTCCGGATGTTTTGCATTTTACTACACCCTAATTATTCTTTTTTGGCCTCCCTCTTACCTTCTTGTGATCACACTGGTTCACGTATTTTCTACCGTATGCACTCATCGTACATGCATTTTAAATTTTGAAATCTCTGGACAGGTGAGTTTGAGGTGAACTCTTTCTACCTAACAACATGCACTGATAGTCAGATAGGAAAATTTGTATGACAAAAGAAGGCATCCAGTGCAAAAGACAAAGTGAGTGGTTATTTAAATCGGCCTGCCAAGGAAGAATTTCGGGTTGCACGAAACAGCAAGCGTAAACCACCTTTGACCATGATGAGGAAAAAATAAACGTACGCATGCACGGAGCAGAGGAATTGATAAGGTAGACAACAGTATACCTAATTGGTCCACAGAATCTTGAAAAACTGCAAATTTTCATAAATGGCTGTCAAGGGAATCGAAACACATTTGGCAATCGCGTTTCAGCGAGAATGCATATTGCACAAGAGCTATCTTACAACGCTAAATGAAACCATTCCGTGTGGCAATTCTGGAGGCTGGTCAAAATGAGCGGCACGTTTGCACGATCCAATGAATAACGTAAGAAAAATGAAGCACAAAACGGAAAAAACGAAAATTTTTAGGAATTTCATGTGTTGTCTGAGGTGTGATAAATCAAAAAGATAATAAAGGTATGAGAAAACAAAGTGCGTAATGCGGTGAATTGTTGGTTCATGTAACAGGACAGAGTGGATGCAGTGGGAAGAACCGAATGCGGAGGTTTTGCAAGTGGGTTTAAATGCATGAAGTGCAAAAATGAAAGGAGAGGTGGAATAATTCAACGAGTCCACCAGCTGGGGAAGAACAGGACGGAGCCAAGGAAAAGACCTTTGCGGGCACTGCAAAATGTTATCAGGCAGAGAGCAATATTATCTTCTTCAGAAAGATAATAGGCCGGCGCCCGGATGAAAAGAAAAATATGAAATGTTTGCATGGTGTCCGTAGAATTCAGATGACAATAATTGTTCCTCCAACAAGTTCCTTTGTCAAATGAGGCAAACGCAAACTTATGTGGTCATGAGAAGAACTCATTCGTGTCAAAAATGAGTTATTGATAGAGCATCACTACCTTAAGGGGTAAACAAGTGAAGGCAGTCAGAATTCCCGCATTCTCAAACGACCAAGGTCGACGATGTGTGCAGCACTCGGGTGCCCTAAATGCGAGAAGTTCACAAAAACACTTCTGGAGCGAGAGTAACTGAAAAAGGCTTGGTACTTCGTCACAAAATATGGAATCATGCAAGTATAAAACAGGATTGTGCCCAGGGTGTTGCCTTTGTTCAATAATGCACTCGACCTCTTTGTGGGTTGTAGAACTCTGTGAATCCTGCAGAAATTATCCATGCCAAGAGAGTACTACCTAGGAATGGGTCAGAAATCCTGGCTCAGGGGATCCAGGTGAGCAGGAAGGTCGGTGAGAATCGAGCGTCAGGAAAACGAAATATCTCCCGAGATGGAAAGGTCCAAGCCCAAAGAAGTGAGGCTATATTAGTCGCTCTCAATTTGAAGGGCAACCGCGGACTCCAAGGACTTCGGATATATAACGGACCAAAGAACCAATAAAGTGCATGGTATCCTTGTCCCTCGCTGATCGGGTTTGGCAATAGCAGCAACAGAGCTCTGCAGCTAGGACAAGAGGGCGGCATAAAACAAATCATTGGAAGCCGCATATGATTTTAAGTATAAAGGAGAAAACAAGGTAGTGGAGAAAGGCACCAACGACCAAGTGCGGCGCTGGTGTGGACAGATAAAGAGACCTCTTAAAAGTTATCACCTTAATGCAACAGTTGCCGTTTGTAAGCAAAACCACTGGACCACGCGGCGAGATTGCTACTTTATGGTATTTCAGCCTGTGCAGCCTGGGAAATAATTGTGGTGAATAAATGGCGGAAACTAGCAGTTTGAGGGGCGAGCCTGCCACCAAGAAGTGGCTGCAAAAAGACGAAGATTTAGTTATTCCGTGGGGCCTTATTCGTTGTGGCTAGGAAAGAAGTGACTTCCGAAAGGGAGTAGGAATTTGGCCGCTTCTATGCTCGATGCTTGCAAAGTGGGACAATTTATCTGCTCTAACTTCCCCAAACAAGCAAGTCACGTGGTGTAAAGTTTGCTTAGGCAAGTGGCCTGTGGAATAACCTCGTGGTAACAAGGCCTCCGGTTGTATCGGTGCGGTGATTCTGCACTGATGGTGTTCTCGTAGACGTCCACTGGTAGGTCATCGGAATTCGCTTTATTGGGAGACCTTTATCTTACTGAGGTTAGTTGAACCCACGAAAGCATACTTCATGATACCACCGGTGCAAAGTGGAGGCCACTTCTTCCAGATATTACTCTAAAACTTTCTAAAGATAATAGGGAAGAAGTGGCCGGTGCTGTCGGCAAATGCAAAAGATGGTTCCCCTTCAATTGGTCGATCATCCATTCCGACAAACTGTGGCATATCTCAAGCATTATGAAGTTAAAAAATAATAAGTTCAATCGGATTTTCCGCCACCTCCGTCCACCCCGCGAAAAGGTCATGTTTTGGGATTAATTCCATACTACGCACAAAATAACGTCCTTCAGCTACATGATCGGAGTGATTTCTCTTAAAGTAACAACCAAACACCTCGTGTCCCCTGCAAACAGCAGATAGAACAAAAATGACGAGCAGTCGGTATTGGGAAATCCGTGATTAAACGTTACTTGAAAGCGTAAGGCACCTCAGACCACGAAGATGTTTGTAACCATTATGAACATGGGTAATTTTGAAAAGCTAACATATTAAAGAACTCAGGATAGAAAGAGGATGTTCTCGGAGACAGCTCTCGGAGTTACAACTAAAGCTACGTGGGTGGTTGAAGCTGAGAAATACGAAGAGCACATTCAAAATATAAAACACTGGAATAACCAAAGAGACGGTTTACGGAAATATGAAAACTGTTTACAGAAATAGCAGTCGCATCAGCATGAACAGCCATGGTGGTTGAGGGAGCGGCTGACATAATTTTCGCTTTCTCCTTTATTTATACCTTCGCAAGTAATTTAACTAAGGTACGTGATGAATAAAATTACTCACCTGACTTACCAAAAACAGCAATAGTTCACATTGCAATAGAAGAACAGTTGGAAATTGCGACTCTTAGCAAGCCTTCTGTTTGCCTCCGATACTGTGGTTGACTAGACTCTTCAACCGATAAACTAAAAAAGCTGAGACAATAATCGGATGGGTAAATTGAATTGTGTATACCGTGGCACTGGCGTGGCACCGGCACAAAAATACGCGTGATTGCAAAGGAAAGCAAATAGATGCCGAGGGCTCGAATCAATTCGAAATCGATTGCTTTCGAGAAGTGTCGCGCTGCAGAAAAAATACAGTTCTGGTGTGCTGTAAAACAAAAGCAGCCAGGTAAATGTTACAGACTAAATATGGAGCACCAAAGTAGATCTTAGAGAAAGCAGTGTCTGGGGTTATTGGATTTTCTCCGAAAGATGGACGGAGCTGTTTATCAACTCCGGTAACGATTCTCATTTTATCGCAGGATAGCATCGTTTCTCGATAGGTTGCGGGGGCACACGGTTCGTTGTCCGCAGATGGACGGTCGGAGTAAGGAAAATATACCCCAAATTTCACACTTTGGAGCCTCCGGTTCTAGTGCTCCAGAAGAATGCCTGGAAGTACCTCACGCGATTGATTCTCATCAGGAATCGCCACCCGATTATCATACCGGATCAGGGCTTGACCCGGTGTTAGTCTGAAAAAGGCCGGTGAAATCCGCTGAATTAAGGCAATGCATATGGAAAAGGTCTGGAAGTGCCACCAGTGAGAGATGGGGAATTCATGGGCAACGAAAATGTAACCCTCAATTTTTGATCATTTTGATCATCCAATCTGAAGTTGCAACTGTTACTGACACGTGTTACAAAGCCATTGTGACGGTGCGGAGACTACGGTGTCTCCTTCTACGCTAGCTCCAATCAAAGAAAATTTGTCACTTTCGCGGCTACCGTTTATATTTGCGGAGAACGTTTCTTCACAAATTGATGCCAACATATGGAAGGGTGAGTAGTTCCTGAACAAACTTTCATACGAGTAGATTACTTCGAACGCATGCTGTCCGAAATCAACGACGTGCGGGCTACTGTCTAGTCTATAAGCATGATACTCGACATGTACCATCGTACTTGTAGCCCAACGGCACAATACCAATCTGAGCGTGCCAACGTCGATTGGTGGCTGATGTGCCTCTATACCAAACTCATCAACGTGAGCAATTACAAGGCAAAATGATTTTCACTGTTTTTATTGATGTGATATACAGATTTATTCCCTGAAGCGCTGCGTCCGCAGCGACGTGAGCATCACTGTCCGACGGTTGCTGTCATCCCTGATTGGGGAGGACTTGAGGCTGAGAAGCAACAGGATGGTTTCATCCTGGAAAACCTTTATCGCTAACTTAAGATTTGCATCAGCGGTTATAGTTGGGGTTAAATGATATCCTTTACCATCCGCTCAAATGGGGCAGTCAGGAGTACATCAGGTTTCCAAGATGAATCAACGGTTAATACCGAGCCAGCGATTATGCATTAGTTCGCCGACTCTCGAGATCGTGGTTGCAGAAGCAGGATAACAAGGTAAATTTTATAAAACCCAAAGATTTGACTGCATTTCGATGACCTTGATCAACGATGAATTGCTGTATCATAAGTGATTCATGTCATTTTAAAAACCACCTAACCATAAACAATGCATTTCATCTCCTCTCCATTGCGGAGTACACCCCCAATCTAACAGAAAAGCGTGGGTGAAAAATTTAATATAACAAACTTTCATTACATTATTACTAAATTTTACAGTTTGGTTCTGTCACGCAAAAGGAACATCTCTTCTTAAGATGGTGGTTGTTTGTGGGGTGCTTGCCATTTTCTTATAGGTGTAGGAAGTGCTTGCCAACTTGATCCGCTAAGGTGAGAAACTAACAATGCCCGGCGTTTCACGGACCTTGAGTTAGAAGGCAAGCAGTGCGCATGGGTGACCTGATAGTTTAAACCACTGTAAAGGGGAAAAGTGGAAAACAATACAAAAGATACTGAAAAGCGTGCCGCATTTCCGTTGCCCATGTACCGCCGCCCTGTAGCATTTCCGAACTTTTTCCATGCGCTGTGGTTGAAGTCGTCGGATTTTACCGGACCTTTTCCGGACTAACGATGGATCTGGTATGTTATCTTGGGTGCTTCAGACAACGCTCCACCAAGGGTGGTTGAATATACATAACTAAAAACCAAATATCTGGCTGGCTGCGTCGCTTCTCTTAAAACCGTGCTTAGGTTATTTTATGTATAATGTAACGGTAGTCAATTTTCTTTTTCTCGGTGCATTGTGCGCAAAATACATTTGTGTGCAAGTCTCAGGAATATCCGGATAACTTAGGAAAAATGCTTCTGTAAAGTGTCAACTTTCATCCTTTTCAGTACCTGTAAAACCGGCCCGTAAGTGTACTTAATGTATAACGCGCCTAATCCGGTGCCAGTGTGCATCACATTCTCCTAAGCATACTTTCGCTGATCGCGGCAAAACTGCTGTGTTCTATAGATAAAGCGTGGGGATAGCGCTGTGGGCTTCAAGTAGCCTTTCAGTAGTGAAGAAATTACCTGTTAACAACTCGGAAAGGGTAAACCGCCCAATAACACTGTGAACACTGAAAATGTTCAGTGGTATGAAAGTTGCTTTCATTTCCAACGTCAATGTTAGGCCACCAAACACAGACGTTATGTTCCCATTGATATGCAAGATACAGTAAAAAGAATGTTGTCAGCGGTGATGAATGACTAATTGGCAGTAGGATATTGGCTGAGTGGCCTCCATGGACTACCGGTGGTGAATTGCTGGTTGACACGAATTTGATAGTAGTTTTGTGCACCTGACATTTTACAAATTCAAACAGAAGCAACCTGCCGTTATCAAAGGAACCGACGCATGAGAGAGATGGACGCATAATTTGTTGAACAACTCCCGCGAGGGTGGCTCAGGGATAAGGCGCAGCAGGTACGCACACAGGATAACTTCAGTTTACACTAACAACGACGGTTAAATGAATCTTGTCTACGATAAGCGTGACTTGCACAGGGCAAATTATGTGCTTTCCGTCATATTGTGGGGGAAGTAGGGACTTCAGTCATTTTCAGGCGGTACTAATGACAGTGTAATTATACTAAAAATAGGTAGTGAAGTTTGTAGACTTGCTTTGTAAACGCGCGGCTCATTAAAAATTGCAAAACAACTAGCACCTCAATAAACAGTTTTGTACTTCTAAAATGGAGTTCTTTAAAGATGACTATTTGGGAATACTCCGCTTTCTGCAGGTACATTCAGACTAGCAAGTCACAATTATATAAATTACAACTGGGGTACACAGTTCCTCGCTGTGGGCTATTCTCGCTGCTGTCTTTTGCAAGTCAGGGTGTTCTTGTAGTATTTTTAGCATAATTAGAACCACTTTCCTAGTTGAAATATTCCCTAAATTTTTTTGGCCATTATCCTCTGACCTCATCCCTCGCTGACCCTTCTGTCAATATTTGCTTCAAGCCTGAACCGTCATATATTCAACCCCTGCCTGGACCTATATTGAAGGTCTTCATGCTGCTAACCACATATTCTACCCGTCTATCGATCTACTTTCTAGAGAAATCTTTCCAATTAGTCTGTCTATTTATCTTCCAACC
>LUCM01009028.1:39293-151313 GCA_008360955.1 Fasciolopsis buskii | reverse complement strand
AGTTTTATGATGCACTGTTTGGTTTCGGTGAGGCATATGAAAAAATATTATTTTACCTGGCCGCAACTAAGAGCGATGGGAAAGCCAAAGGTTAGCTGCTAGCAAAACTAAAACAACTGGAATTAGTTTGAAAGATTCTGCTTTAAATTTGCTGTTTCAAATCTCCCATGAAACCTAGTGGTAACGTGAATCACATCCGCTGCGATTTTTGGAGGTAATACTATGATACGGTGAAGAAGTTGTATTCCGCATAAGCTCATGACTAGAATTTAGTAAGGAACCTTTAGTTTCCGCTCATTGTGGAGCAAGCATGTCCGATGCTGGACTGCGTTGTTCCAGTGGGTGTAACAAACTTGAGAAACAGTTCATTCAGCACAGGCAAAGTGGATGTGTGAACTTGAACTGTAGCAGCAGGCGTAACTGAACCACCTGAAGCCCCGCAGACAACAAGAGTTAAAGCCCAAAACTAGGAAATCTGAATGAAGGTGACCATACCTGATACTCCAGCCTACTGGGACGCAAAAGCGTAAAAGGCACCGTGTCCGACATGACTTCTTTGCAAGTGATACTTGTACGTCGTTGAGGTGAAGCAATGCAGTGCTGGTCAGTTTCAACGCCGTTTGGTTCCTCCAATGATTTCGCGCTTCATGAGGATGCGGCTATTGCTTCCAAAAGATTAATCTGCCAGTTTTCTGCACAAATGCAAAGACTTAAAATATTCTCAAACTCTCGCGCCGCGGAGAGATTTTATAGGCAGAATTACCGTCTTCTCGTTTACGATAGTGTATACCACAACGAACAGATAGTTAACGTGTTTGTATGTCCTATTTTCACCAGAAGGATCAGAGGCAGTAAGAAATGTCGGGCCATGCGATTCTCACGGACAATTGGGAATGTGCGGCGGTAGTCGCGGAACCTCTCGGGTTTCATAGATTATTTTCTCCTTCCACCCCTAAACACAATAGATATTGCTTCCAGTAGAAAATATAATGTTATCCCTCCTAATTAGTCCTAATTCAAACAGGTCTGTTTCTCAGGACCAAATGATGTAAAGACTGTATCGAAAAATCGACGCTCCATATATGGTAATAATTGTGAATGATATAATAGTAATATCACAGCGTTTTTGATAGATGCAATGCGACAACGTTTCCACTACCGTGGGTATTCTTTCTTTCACAATCAAATGCATTTGATTTTAAAACTTGCCTTGATACAGACTACCCACGGTAGTCGAACCGTTGTCGTATTACTTCTACCCACAACGCTGTGTTATTAACAGGTCTATTTTTCACTGAAAAACCTCTAGCTCATTTATTCGCTGGGAACATTTGAAAAGTGCTGCAGTACGATGTCGTCTGTTCGAGTATCGATGAAATAATGTAGAAATTTACAACAAAGGATTTGTTTCCACTGGTTTTTACTGTTAGCCAAAGGTGGACATTCGCATTTTTCGAACCAGGCTTTACATTCTGGACAAAGGGTAAAAACCAGTGGGATAACTTGTGTAGGCTGTGGGTTTTCCGTTACTTTGGAACACTTTATACATGACTGGAGTTGCAACCCATTGTCAGCAGTCACTGCAGAATTCGTGTGAATCACATGCGTCGTAAATCTGCGGCGGTCAAGCCAATTTATGTGGACCTTCCACTTGGCTTCTGCTTATGCCAGTGCAACTGATTTGATATGCAACTCTCTTCACGTAAAGTCTGAGAGGCTAATGTTAACAGTCAGGACAGAATTGCATGATATCACTTTCATTGGTAATTGACACTTATTGTCATAAATGGAGATTATTTGGGCATAAACGGCTGAGTTTTGTTTTCTTCGAAATAACGTTCTTAAAGCTAACAATATGTCCATTTGCTCCTGTAAAACGGTTGTATGTGTCTTGCATAATCACATTTGGGATTCAATAAGAACAGTCCTGTGACTTTACTAATTGTTCCGGCAAGCTGAGTCATCCGCTAGTTCCTGCTTACATATACATCTGGCGGCCTGGTTTCAGCCTTCAGAAGGTACAGTCGAAAAGACTATTGACTCAACCAGGCAACAGTTAAACTGGTTACCATATGGAACTATTTATCAACTGAAAGAGTAAAGTAAATGACAAACAATCAGGAAGAAATTTCTTGCACACTCTTTCATCAGTCTTGTTGGCAGAACATTGAGAAAAATATTCCCCTACCTAATTGGATTAGAGCCGATTTTAGCTTTTTCATGATATTCGATATAAATCGGTCGTCCGACCAACACAATTGCAGCGTCGTATGTCACCGAACACATACCTTCAATCTTTCTTAAATTTACCTTGGGAACCATGCAGTATTTTAGAAGACAAATTTAACTTTAATAGTTCTAGTTCTTTTGGATAATTTCAGGATGATGACAAGACCTTTCTTATACCCGAAATCGCAAGTGATCTATGGTGGATTTGCAAAAGTTGACCCGACATATTGCAAACATCCATGATTGCAATGAAAATGGCGGGATTTTTCTTTCTCGTTTTTGTCCAGGCACGCAAGGCATTTCAACCCAAAAAAACCGCGTTGATCTTTCGGTTGGACTCAAGAGTGGTTTTATTCTTCGTGTTCAACCCTCTTGACAATACGATAATTGTATTCTTTTATTCATGGATGTTGTTTAATCGAGGATTGGATGTCAAGCCGCAAACGGCAATGCAGCAATATTATTCGTTAAATTCAATGCACAGAAATTTCCTTGAAAACACGCGCGGGAAAAGCGTTTTTTAGTTGCTTTTGTTGCCCTTCTTCTATACGGGTTTGCAGCACTTGAATGGTCGTCCAACACTATGCCTACGTTTTAGATGATTCCTAGTTATGTGCCACTATCCCTAGCGGCTGTGATTCAGTATCCACTGGATTAGCGAATCCCGAATTGCTGAAAAGGTTCTGTCTGAATTGGATAACCACTGATTGATGAGTGTTTTATATTATGTGAAGAATGAAAAAGATCATTCAACTGTTTGGATTTGACTCAACTTTTCTAGGATTTCTCATCGGAAATATCGTGCCGTAATTCCTAAACCTGGGTGCTTCACACGAAATCACCTAGAAAAAAGTGCCAACTTTCACGCATGAGATAACCACTGCTTATTGCCAATAATTATTTTATTTTTAGATAGTTAAACCTAATTTATTGCGAAATCTGTTTGATAATCAAGTCATGTAAGTTTTAGTAATAACACCAACAAACTAACTTCTAATGCTACTGGTTACGGGTGTACAGCCGTTTGCATTTCATTGTCCACGGGGACTAGACATTATTGTTGAATTTTCGAACTGGGCAAACGACAGAGTACAGTGGGAATCGAACAGTCGCGTCGATTTTTGCCTCGATTTATAATAGCGGAGCTGAGACATCGTATCAGAGCACTAGACTTGCGTCTTAAAATTTTTAGTCAATAGAAATCTTGAGTAACTTGATACTAGAGCAGACTTTTGTTGAAGCAATCCCAAAATCATATGTCCGTTGCTTTTCAAAGTCAAAGGTATTTGCCACACGTATGAATAGAGGAAACCTAATCGAAACCACACACTGGTCTGCATTGCACTGCATGTTCAGAGGTCAGTGATCCACAGGAATAAAAAATAATGTCGCAAGAATTTCCAACTGAGTTTTTACTTTTTGTTTGTAAATATAGTCATTAAGCATGTGGTGCCCCTATCGTGTTCATCTCAAAGCGCCCCAAAAGTCGGTATGTCATGTTATAGGTCGTAAATGAATTTCCATGTTTGCAACGATGTTTGCAGCTTACTGATTTATCGTTCATCGCCAGTAATGAGTTTATGACTTTCCAAACAATTTTTGTATAAAATTATCAAGCGTCATATGCCGATGGACAAATGAGGTGGATTATAATAGTACCGTGTGTTGTTGGTAGATCACATGTTGAATGATTCTGAAATGAAAAACAACCTTTGATATAACAGCATCTGATTCGGTTCACTATTCTTACTTGTGATTGGAAGAGAGCTTCGGCAAAATTTAGCATTCCACCCGGGGGAAAAAGACAGATTCTAACAACTTTCGTTGAGAGTCCTTTTATTTGTGAGGTTTTCGAATTACTGATCTGGTGTATGTTGACGACTGGTAGTGCTATTCCAGGGTTTCCCGTCTATAATGCATACATTTACCAGTATCTCACTTTGGGTTTGCAAATGTAAACCGTTCATGAATTAATACAACTTTCATCAAGACACTAAGAAGAACTGTTTGCTCTAGGCGTTCTTAGGCATTACCGCCAGAGCGAGCAGTTGAATTTGGTGCGCACGGTAGGCCTTTAAGATAGAATAGTTTAATTTGCTGTGAACTGAGTTGAAGAACCGTTTAACCCTTTCTAAAATCAACCGGAGTGACAGTTCCTCTAACAGTTTGCGTTAGCTTGCTAATTAATGCAAACTAGTCACCTACTTCTAATTACAATTATATTAATAACGTTTTTTGGTGACATTGTGCGTTTGCAGAATAGGACGCTCACGTGCACGATGTCATTCAGAATAAAATTCTGCTGAAATTGGAAATTCATGTTATTAGTTCCGTGATGTTATTCCAAGCATTCCAGTCTTGGTTACGTCATGCCTTTTTATTCAAGTGGGCTGTTGGTCCATTCGTATGGCTTTGATGTAGCCTTTAAAGTCAAGAGATTTATGTAAGTTTGTTAAAACTGGCATCCATTGTTTAATTGCTCAATCTGCTCCGTTTCAATAGCTATCCGGTAGTCTTTATTTCCGACATTGTGGCACAAGTCTTTGAACGAGTCCCTATTTTGCCTGCCCCATGTCGGCATCTACGAATTTGACCTGAAATCCTTTTGTCATGGAAACATAAAATCAGTGAATGCATCAGAATATCGCGATGATTGTGCTGAACGTTTTACGATGACTGAGTGTTGTTACAATTGTTTTTGAGCAGTGATTTGGCTGAAGTAAAATCAGCCCATATGCATGTGAATATACTCGAATATTTTTGTTCACAGACAATTAATAAAGAAGACGACCAAACTTAGCCTGACTAGTACTTGTTTCACTTGGGTGATTCTTCACGCGCTATCTAAAATCGTGTCACTTCTGATTAACCTCAAATAATGATTCATTCCCAAGGAAGAACAATTCATTTGCAAGACCAGTAAAGTCTACTTTCCTGACCTGAATATTTTATGCTTTATATTAGTAAAATAACAACGTTAGGGTCCATTGGTACATTTCTTCCTTTAATGGCAATCCAGTGAGACTCAGATTTGCTGTAACCTATACCCCAGTCGACATAGTCCCTCCACCATCACTTTCCTCTGCGAAATCGTGACCTTTTTGGCATAGACTGATATTGCTAAATACTTGGATTTCCAGTATGATGGCAAACACGTTCCAGATGAGCGCATCACTATTTCCTATGACTCCAATCTAACAATCTAGCTAAAAGTTAAAGCTGCTAATCCACTGGACTCAACGTACACTCTTCTTTGTTTTCCTTTATGCTTGAAGAGCCGAAGGGATTGTCAAAACTTGTTCTCCAGTTTGATGGTACAAGGATTTTTACCACCTAAGTTAACTGCCCCCCGCTATTCTTTCGCGGTTCGGAAAATATAGTGTTGTATTTCATCTTTAATTCTCTGAAAAATGTACTGTCGGCAGTAGAAAGTTTGGCCACATTACATTTTGTTCTTCGTTATAAATTTCAATTGGTACGGGATTCAACACTAATTGCTGTCTCTAAGTGTATTTCGCACTTGTCAGCTTGTTCACTGGTACATACTTCCTTTTTACTTTATTATTTTTTTCAATTTTGCCTCTCGCTTAATCACGTTGCTCATCACCGTGTCTACCTTTCCCACCTATCTTCTACATGTTTTAGGTGGCTGAATTAGAAATCGTCATCATCAGAAAGTAGGCAGACATTATTCGGCTTGACCTTAGCTGTTCACCTCCAATGATAATTATGCAACAAACGACAATGATTTTTGGCTGGAGGCCCTGGTCATAGAAGGCTTTGGAGTAGTCAGGTGACTGGAGGTTGGGGGATTCAAGCTTATCACCTCTATGACAAAAGATGACGGCTCCGTTCACTATATAAGTGAGCACCGAGCACAATGATTCAGGAGCTTCTATAGGAGTAACGATGTTACGTGGGCAAGTAGTATTGACATCTAAAATGTGATATGCGAAGAATATTATTCGAGATTTGTTATTTGAATCTCGATGACAGTGAAGGACTACCTCAAAGTTTCACCGTTTTCATCAACTTCATGACGCCCATTCTGAAATCAGCTGTCTTTTTGCTCAAGTGTATGTAGCGGTTATGGGTGCTAAATCACGTAATGTTGGTGTTCCGTGAACCGTTGGGGAGCGTTTCGGCTGGCTAAGGCGTTTGACTTACAGTTATTCCTTTTGTTTTCAAGTCACAGTTCCGGCTCGGTGGATATGCACTGCTGTTGAATCATAACAAGGATGAAACATCTGTAAGTAGTTCCCATAGTCTTCAATCGTAAGTTGGATGTTGACACTGCATGATGACCCATTCGGAAAACACTGTGCTTATCTATTTTCTTTTGCGACCATCTCGTTTCGAATTATGGGCTGGCGATTCCTGTTTCTCGATGCCTTTTTCAGTAAGCAATCATAATTTTCTCGATCCTCTTGACATTTTTATCAGGTCTACTGTGCGGCCTTGTGTATGTGCACTAGGCTCACTTAATCCGGAGCCTGTTTGACAATGCATGTTTACTAACTTATACTGTGTCAATTCTTAAGGTAATAGTAGGCCTTGCCCATCGATTGTCTAATTGTATGCTGATGCTCTAGTTAGTCAGCCTATTTGCGATACAACAATATCAAACTGAAACAATTCATCACATTGTGAGAAAACGTGATAGTGATCTGTGCAAAGCCGAATTTACTTAAGGGTTCAATCAGGTTGATGGCATTTTGTGACTGAATGTCAATGGGAGGCTGGGAAACAATGAATGACTGCGATCCGTTTAGGTATTTTGCACTGTGCATTCTATTCTCGACATAGCAGTTGCTATTTTGGTTGTGAGAAGGTTAGCTATCTGCTCCGAGAAAACACGGTTAGTTTTCAGTAAGCGGGGAACAAAGTTAGTTGAAAAACGGGTTGAGATTATCGAAGAGCCTGTAAAAGAGGCTGAGGAGTTTCGACGTTGATTAGCTTAAGCTGTCTCAGTTGGGACGAGTGAACGAGGCTTGCACTGACTGGCCGGAAGCATTTGAATGTTTTACCACGGTTAAGATGAATCCAAAAGAATGGCCATTCAGAATATTAACAGGCGATGGCGGAGATTTGTCCGTTTTATGACATCGCATAAATCGCATTTCATTTTTCTGAACAGAATTTTGTAGAGTACGTCCTGCAACAATTTTTGGACAAATTGAAACAATAATTGTTCAGCATGAAACTTATTTGCTTAAGGATTTCATTAGATGGTCTCAAATAGTTGCAGTACATTAAAAAAAATTAGATTTCATGCATCAGTAAGGAACCATCAGTGCCAGAAGAATCTATGGTTACGTGGAAATAATGAAACTTTTTACAGATAATTGCCTGCCACACGGTCCAACTTCCTTTCTTTCTTTAGTACTTCAAAATAGTGCAGGTCCTCTTGCCTTTGGCAGTGAGATTTCGAAAATAATTCGTTTACTGACCTACTAAAAAGCTTCGGGGTGCATTTATATATCGTTTGTCTTAGCAGCCATGTGGTTCCATCAAAGTGTTTGGCTTACAATCGGCAGATCACCTAGTACAAACGGTGGACACTCAGTACGGTACATAAACCTTTGTTTTGTATAAGACAACCGGTACTTTGTCGCAGTGTAGATGCTAAGTGAATAGAACGCGTTTTGTGCTCGTCCCATAGACAATAGAACTAGAGAGCAGCGTTCTAACATAAATCTCCCATCATCACCCTTGAACGGCATTTGTGTAACAACTCTGCACTTTTAAACTGAAATTGATTATTCTGCTCTTAGACGTTCGGCGCAAAGTAACGAAAGAATTAAGCCAGCCGTATACGGGAGAAAAGTTTTGGTTCCCAGATCATGGGACCCACATATTTGTCTTAAACGTTTTTACCAACTCACGAAAATTATTGGTATCGTGAAAAATTAATCGATGACAATATACATATTTTGGATTCTGCTGCTTACTGCCATTATCCTATTCCTACAGTGAGTAATATTTATCAGGTTTCCGACACCGCACGTTTAGTACAGAAGAAATTTTCGAAGCAAATCGATGACTGACTCAATGCTCAGCTTCGTGGGATATAATCAAATTCTCTTCTCATTATCAAAATATAAGGATGACCTTTTCTCCACAATGTGGCTGTATGCCCAAATGCGAAACAGAGTGCCCTTGAAGTTCCTTTCTTTAACTCTTTTTCATTATCAATAATATGAATAAACTTAACAGGTATCGTCAGAGCATGTTATTTCTGCTTTTCATTCGTGGATTGTCCAAGTTCACATTTCGGTAGAGAAACATTATGCTCGAGAAGCCCTCCATGTTTCCTTTTGTGGTCCTCAATATTTCATTGAGAACGATGCATAGATTTCTACTTTGGTTTAGGAAACTTCAGAAAAGCTGATCAGTTTGTAGGCCCAGAAACGAACTGCCTGCAATTTAACTAATAACGGACAAATCAGTAGCCCAAACGGAATTTCCGAAAAATCTGATTACACCCATCGTTTTCTTCCCTATTCACGTTTGTAAGAAACATTTGATTGGTCAAGGTCTTTCTTAGCAAGGCTGTCTTATTAATGTGTCAACAAAAACCACTGCAAACAAGTGTACTTTATAAAGCCAAAAATGATGATTAAGAACTCCTCAAAATCCGATCCCTGCATACAACATGGAACTTTCGTGGCTAGAAATGGGTTAAAAGTGACTGGAGGAACTAGCCGATGAGTTCCGGGGGTTTACTAACATTTTTTTAACGCTTTATCTATTTAGCCGGTTCAAACCTTAACACATCGGAATCTTTCGAACGTCTTTCCTTTCTCCCGGCTAGCTTGCTCGCCTGAGAAGTCGTTCATCAACTCACCAATAGCTAAAGGGAATTACTGAAGAAAACTGGCAGTGTACTTTTCACATGTCAATTTGTGTTAAAAATCAATTAGGATCAGCATTTTAATTGAAATTTTGACACTACGAAGTAAAACAAAGCATCATATGGCGCTTTGTATGCAGATTTGTTCTTCTAGTTCGTTTTATTCGTCTCCTGTTATTCGTTTAGGTTTATTTTCTAAAAGTCCTGTGCTGTAATTCCCTGATTCGCTTAAACATGGACCGCTTTGCGCTCTACTTAATTAGATTCAGAAAAGAAATCTCCATCTGCCCTGAGAGCTCAAAGTGAGTTGCATTAGCGCACCGATTTTCTTGTTGGGTTTCACAAAAATACGTCTGTGAATAACATTTCCAAAGCAATCTTCATAGAATACCTCTGAAAGCATCTTTCATGTCTTCTTTCGCATCTTCATGTTTTGCTCAGTCCCTTGATCTTTTGGAAAGATCTGACGTTTCCTTATTTCTGAACAATCTTAGAGTCTTTCAGAAAAAAATACGTAAACTTTGTTATGTATTGTTCTGGTCTCGGACTTTAATTTAGCTAGCTGGAATGTGAAATTTTGTTCGCTTTTTCCGTTGTGTAACAATATGGTAAACAAGATATTTTTCAGTTATTTATGTCAACAACAGACATGCACCATCTGATTGGCTTTAGCTCCAGTGGTGCAAATCTCTGCTCTGATGCGCACACAGGTGAAGGGGATTACTGCCTGGAACTTCCAATTGAACGGACACGGTTAACACTACTGAGCAAAACCTTTGGGTCTGTAAAGGTCTAATGCATACGCTTTGCTTAAAATTGTCTCTGGCTAACTAAGTGCTGCTCTGCATTACAAAGGGGTTCAACGTTCTCGCGAACTTCTTTGAATGGATAAAGAAAGAGGAATACTGACCACACTAACTATTGACTGCATTCAATTGTTATGCTTTGAAATAAGTCTTAAGCAAATAAACTGAGCTGTACGCGTCTGGGACATTCACTGTGCGAAAATGTCGTCCATTTCTGAGGAAATCTTCCAGTTTCGCTTTTTAAACTCCTAACATTGGTAGTGATTTTTGAAAAATGCTAAAATGCCCATTTCCGTAGAAGATGAATGATTGCAAACGCAAGAACTTCGTTGACTGCGGCGCGCAGACGTACTGGCTAGTGTCTCCGACCCTCGCTAGGAGAAACCACGCGAACCCCAGTGCTGGTGTTCAAATGGAGCTGCACAAATCACTCCACTGATTACAGTTTTTATACCATTTTTTTATTTCACCGACTGGCCACTTAGAACCATCTTACTTCACTCGGACAGCAAAGCATAGGAAGGCAGGAGTTTTGTGGACATGGACAGTATGTTCCAACCAACTTAACATATTCTTACTCCGTGTCTGTTCTCACTGAACCATACGACACAGTATCTTCGGTAAAGCCTCTTAGTTACTGGCAGACTTCCTCTACCACACTGTACCGCCAATAACAAGACAACGGCATTTGAACACCGTAAGTATTTACACACCTTTTCTCTACAAGTGACATTGCTGAATCGTGCGGTATCACAGGCCTCACCGTAGCTGAGTTAATTTGCTTTCTAACTGATAACCGTTTGTAAGGCTGCTAAAAATTAGCAAATGATAACCGAAACTTCCATAGGCACGAGTAAACTTTGTCCGATAGACAACCTTTTAGTTAGACAGCTGATGAAGTAACTCAGTTCATTTCTCTCATTTAAGTCTTACCTAACAAGACAAGATTCAGCTACGAAATAGTCCAGTCATGCAACAGCAATTAGCATTTGAAAGGTGCGAATCACGCCCCATACATGCAAACGTCGTCGTTCGGACAATTGAGAAAAACCTGAACCTTGCATGGGTCTTCATTCAGTAGCGCAACCTCGTCCTCACGTTCCAGATATATCAGTACCACTGTTCTCACAAGAGTATGGGACTACCTTCATTGCCATTTTATTGAAAATTTATGAGGAATATGTGAGAGTAATCAACCTTGACAAGCTTCACTTTTGGTACTGAATTTCAGCGAAAGAACGTTGCAAGCACGAAATCGCTCCGGCTGTTCGTACAAAAAATCCGGTAGGGCAAAATGAATTTCTGTGGGGGATTCAAAAATGAGAAGATGTCTGAAGAAACCAGTAAGAATGGCATGTATTTGCACTGAGTTCCCAGAACTGGGAAACCGATAGAATAAGGCCGGTCAAAAAAGGCAATCAGAAAACGGCTACCGGCTTGATTAAGAAATGTCATTCGTCCGGGTTAGTTCAAGAAATATGGGATGCAGAATGTATTCACGAATGGCGAAGACCAAATAAACCAGGCCCCCCCCCCCGAGTCACATAACCCAATAGGGAAAGCAACTGACGAAAAACGAGTTTGCCGAACACAGCGGATTCGAATATATTCATGACTGATCCTGCAGTGTTAATTTTCAAAGTTTCAAATGTCAGCATCATCTACAGTACTTGGAATCCATTGGTATCGCATAAACGCCATTCGTTGCTTTTGCTATTCGGTCAGCCTGGATTGTACTAAAGTGTGCATTCAAATAGGCGTTTAATCGTACGGTCTGCTTAGGTTGTTTCACGTGTGTGGCAATTTTTTGAGCACAACCGTGTAAGTCCAAGAAATTCAAACTCGGGACGATGCGTAAGACGCGTTGCATCCGTAATTAAGTGTGTAACGGTAAAAAGAAGAAAAACCACCCATCAAAAGAAATGATATTTAGAAACATACATGGCTTAAAGAAACCCTGTTTGTTCAATATATACCTGATTTACCTTTCATAATTCTCAGATTAGGAATCGAGGGTTTACTCGTGAGTGTGAAAGTCCCTTTTTAATGCTGCATGAAGGCCCAAGCGCATAAGCTGAGCTTTTGAAGTTCACCAACAGGGCTATTGCCAACACGTAACGATAATCCGCATAACTTTTCATCAGTCTATAGAGGAATGCTTCGACCAGGGAATTAGTCAACAAAAGCTGGGTGAATGCAAGGGAACGCTCTGGATGAAATTACTATCCTCGTTAAAGTAAAAAGTGCGCTTGCAGCAGCTAAAGAGTGTTCAGGTTATTATGTAATTTAAGACTAGACCATCTATCTTGGCGTGCAAGCTTTTCAAGTGTTACCAACGGCGGTCCAATTTCAGCGCCGTTTACTGCTTACTTATATGCTTTCCAGTAGTTGAACGTAAGTGAGCATATTAATAGAAGTAGTGGGTATTAATATGGTTCACCGATGTCCATGTTGACACAGTGAATATCAGCATAAGCATCATAACGCATTATCTGCTCAAAAGCAAAAATAGTCGATAGTTTACCGAATGAAGAATCACTTGAGTGTCCAATTGGCTCTACCATGAGAGGACCAATATTGTGTTAGACGCCATCTGGTCTGAATTTCTGATAAATGTGAAATGCTACAAAAATCCCTTTGGTTTACCACGCCGTTTATTCGCCTAAATGCGAGATGACAAGCTCAAAAACAAAAAGTACACGAGCACCAGAGACATTCACCAAGGAGCACTTCGATCAACTTAAAAACAGCATGCATAAATACAGAGACCTCTGTTGTGTGCCGTGGGCGGTGGAGCGCTGTTAGTCATTTTAGTATTTTTTACTCACTGAACGCGAAAGCTTAAGACCCTAAGCGAGCAAATCTAAATCGCCCCAATGACCAAGTTTTAGTTAATGAAAAAAGATTTAACAATTATAAGAGAGTTTTGGGTTTCGAACCCAAATGGATAGTGCTATTTTCTTGGATTTACCGAAGACATTCATTTCCAAACTTATACACAACCAACACGTGGTAAATTTACTTTATGAGGTCATCCATCTTCTACTATTGTTTTTTACTGAATCACACTCAATTCATGTCTGGTAATAGCAATTAAACCTATGATCACAGTTTAACTGGCCTAATACTTCAATTTTTACTGAGAAATACAGTGTCGAATCCAAAACGAATAAATAATGTTCTAGGAAACAGTCGAGTCCAAAACAAATCGCAACATGTACGGTACTTTCGAACACTACTGTGATGAGTCCGAAGTAAGCTTCTGCGGTAGAGACCACCTAGTCCTTGTTGTTGACTAGTTGTGCAACCATTTAGCTCTCAGCAGTTATAACAAACCCGATTTCATCCAAAATGTAGTAAGCTTGCTTCTATGCTGGAAATATCGGGGTGTTCGGGTAGATACAAGTCGTGCCAAATTTCGCTTGAACAGTTTCCGATCCAATGCGCAACATTACAATGAACAAAGCACATAAGTTCTCACTAAAACCGTTCTGTAACAAACGATGATGGCTTGCAGTAACTAGCCAGACACGCTATCAGTTAGATAAAATTTTGAAAATTTTGACTTGGTGACCAGAAATTAGAATTAGAAGTTAGGTTTACAAAACATTTTGAAGTTTCATCGCTAGAATACATTGATCTGATAGTTCACCAAGGCATCAGGTGAGGATAGCAAGTCGATGAGGAACCTTACTCTACGAGCATGTACATTTTAATGGGAACTGGATTGAATGGAAAACCTCTCTATTAATATTAACATGTACATCCAATTACCAAAACCGCGCCGGGAAAAAGCATTGCATCTTTATTTAGTACTTGGGAAGTATCACCGTGCCCAACATGACAGATTCCCCTTATTAATATTTTCCTCGAGTGAGATTTCTCTTTTGTCTTACCTGTCAGGTTAAGTAAATTTGGCCGGAGGGGGTGTGTTAAAAACAACGGGACGATTTATAGGAAGAAATGAAACGTGCTTTGTGGAAGCACTTTCTAAATCACCACGAGGTGCCTATCGGTTGGCGAAATAGCAAATCGACAAATAAAATTGGCGTTTTATTTGCAACATTGCGAAATTATACTGTCAGCTTGATTACGCGAAAAACCTGTAATTCTGGTTTACTGATAATTGAAGTGATCAAATATTTTTTCTTCTGTTTGGAACAACGAAACAGAAAATATTAATCATAATCTACCTGAGCAATTGGAAGAAGTCCTTATGTGGCAAAATATTAAAAATATTGCATATGGTCATAGGTTATCTGCAATTGAAACATTCACTAGACGTGGTTTAGTCGTCTGCCGTCATCTAAATAGTATCCTGGTTTAGTTTAAAATATTAGGTTCACTGAAACTTCAAATGTCAAACTGATAAAGGATTTTAATCGGTCCACTATTTTTCATATTGCAATACCAAAAGATACTGGTGATTTCAGTTCACTGCTTTAAACAGCAATATTGACTTAAAGCATTAAACCTGCTTGCTTGAAAGCAGTTAACTTCAGGGTCAATCCTTATTTTCACTAAGATTAACCATAATCTAATTTTTTGTACAGCTACTTAACAGCGGATTATGCATAATAATCCGATTTTTAATAAATTGCGTTCTAACTAGATCTGCAAGCGTTAATGGAAGCAGTCGAAAAAACGATCTACTTATTATTTATGGATGCAATCTAGACCGATCCTAAGAACGTTGTTAGGAAAATAAATTCAGATGAGCTAAATGAAACGCAAGTCTAACTGCCTTTTTTACAGTCTGCAAACAAGGAAAATTAATTCGTATTAGTCGTCGACTGTTAGACATCATTATGAACATTGGAACCTCTGTCAAATCAGTAAAAGCTGAGTACTCTGAATCAAGGTGAACAATAAACCTAAAATTAGCCTAACCCTAACTATAGTTTTCTTAGAGGTAGACGGTACTTGTTGTCTCGAATAAAAATCTTTATGGTTTTTTGAATGGGTACTGGATAAGTAATAGTAACTTGGCTGCGGTTTTGCAAGCGACTATTAGGAATATCAACTTGCCAGGAAGCGCACGCAGTTAACTAACTTGGTTATTTGGGTTCACAGGAGAGACGTTTAGAAAAGGGGAAACGTCTCCCAAATTTCCATAACAGCAAATCCAGTTTAAAAGGATACAAGCCCCTAAAACAATGCAAGGAATCTGGCAGTGTCGTCAGATGTGGCAACTGTTTGGGCTCATTTGAACTGTTCAGGCGATGATAATGCACATACTGATAATGTAGCATGTACCAGAACTGAGACTATGCGACAAAAACACCCAACTCGATGATCACTGCCTCTTGGGAAGCAACAATTGGGGATACGACTAACAAACTCATGAAGACATAGAAAATTAGCAGAATTCAATCTTTTCACAGGGGATCATCATATTTTACTTTGAAACCTTTCTGCTTAAAAGCAATCGCAAATAACATTTCCGTCTAGGGGTACGATGAATCATTTTACATGCAAAGTGAACAACTTCATCCTGAGTATAAAGGTGGATTTTAAGCCTTGGGTTGCAAGCAAAATCAAGATTTCCCGTTTTTTTGCAAGTGCCACTGATTGTGGCGCACTCGGAAATTTTCCATTCTAATATCCTTATAATTCTAGTAATTGGGAGATATAACGAAGTATGGACTAATGCCATGGAATTTTTTAGATATTTCTCTAATTACGTGTTTTGTGAACTCAAGTAGGGCCAGTTGAAAGTGGATTTCTAGGTGAACTCGCATGAACATGAAAAAGTTAAACATAGTGGAGTATGATAATTTCAGAAAGGCTATTGGAGGGGTCTTTAGATTTATCCTAGTTCGAATTCATGATTGAAAACAAGCTCGTCTGTCCAACGGACAGTTATTTTCCAAGATGTTTACCCACGGTTGCATCAGAAATTATGGACTACATTAAACTAACATTTTGGAGTCACTATGGTCAAATACGTCGGGTTGAAGACGAAGAAGAAACTTTCCGTCTAGGAAAGTTCATAAGTTACACGAAAATTTACCCTGCGCCAAGGTCACTTCAAAGCGTTGGGGTAATCACTTGATTTTTACTCGTGAGAGAGGAGCAGTGAGAGGAAGACAGTAAAATCTTTTACCACTCTAAATTATGCGACGGTAAATTGGCTACAAATTCTCCAACAGTTAAAAAGATTGTAATTAGGTTATTCCAGCACCTGAAACTGAAGAACGTCGCAACTTTTTACCAGAAAAATGAAGTATACCAGGTGGACTTTCCCTGAAAGTCGGTCGTATCCCGAAAGATCACTGAGTCACTTATTCTCTTCTGTACTCCTGATTAAGATTGGTATCGATGATTAACCACCGATTTCGAGATGGAGCTGGGTACTACTTAAAACCCCAGACTTAGGTGGATATGGAGTAGAGGCTACTCAAATGATGAAACCTGTGAAGACGTAAGATGCTGAAAGCCTGAATATGGCGACCTATTAATTTTGTAGACCAGGGCATGATATACATTTACCTAAAATGTATGAGAAATGAAAATTTCTAGAAAAAAGCTCAGGGAAAACTTAGCTTGTTTTTATTGCCGTCTGAGTTGTTTAATGCTTTAGAAAGAAAATCAGATAGGCTATGCAAGTGGATTAAAAAGGAGTGGACGGTGAACGGGAAAGCGATTGTTCTTAGGATATCCCCTTGAGTTTAAGGACCTCAACGATGTAAAGTAACGATATTGTCATCGAAATAAGCTCCGTATTTCAATGTACCAGAATTTAGCAAACTTTATCCCTTAAATGCACTGATTATCTTCCTAATGTAAATAATTTCTCCTTTTTCCAGCGTTTACACTGGGGCTAGATACATTTAACTTTGTTTTTCTTAGAGGCTCCTAATGCTTCTTGGTTGGGATATGCGAATGATGTCTTAAACAGGATATCAACTATATTTTTAGCCTCCTTGTTTACTAGGTAACTCTAAGACATGTGAGTTACCATTAACAGCATTCGCCACTTCTTGCCGAATAAAAATATACGAAGTATGTTACCTTTTACTTTTGTCTACTCGCATAAAGCGAGTGGCAATAACTTCAGCAATTTTATTATGCACATCCTAAAACAAGTGACATATGGATTATCTTTTGACAATATCGCTTAAGGAAATTCTGTAATTCATTAGAATGTAACGTATTTTGTAAATCGTGACATTCTAGAAATATAAAAATTTCCCGAAAGAGTTTAATTTTCTGTCAGTCCCCGCCCAGGAAACTCGAATTGTTCAAGTACAAAACATTTCCAAAATAAGCAGCATTAACGGAGGACTGGCAACCTTTACACCCTTTGAGTGGAGGCGCAAAAATTTGTTATAGTTGCTAGCAGGTTTTTAGTAAACTCTAACAAAATCTGCGTCATTACTATAAGTACGTTGGGTGGCACATGCAAAAAGCGAGAGATTTCTAAAAGTTGGGCTGCCACTGTGACCTGTTTTCAATAAGTTGTCTGTTTCACAAGCACCAAAATCGCAGTCGGTGCTCAGTTACTAGCTAGCAAGATTTGTCTGGTCGCAGAAAGGTCTAAGCATAAGAGATCGCTCTCTATTTGGAAAACTCTAAGATTTGTGATGTATACCGCAAAGGGAAGACGTTTGCTATTTATGCGTCCCGCGCTTCCAGAAACCATGATTCAACGATAACGCTGATGAATCGGTCGTTTACGCCCACAATTTTGTCAGCTTTAAACAAGAGAGGGTAAGATGCCAAAATAAAAAAATGCAAGGTGCAAAATAACCTGAAAGTTTTCGTGCAACCTGCTGAAGCTCAGGTAAAAATGCAAATACCTCGACATGGCTCCCATCCAAGGCTTTTGTCTTTTATTTTCGCTTTTTCACCTGTCAAGCATTTGGTTCAAGTCCAAGAAAGTCATATTTGTCTCCAATTTTGGTAAATACTGAGGTTAAAAATTCGATTAGATCTCTAGGGTTTTTAGCGATGAACAACTTATTAAAATACTGATTCTTGGTTTCTGCCGAAAGCGTAGAACTATAAAAGCCATTTCTGAATCATGAGGTTAATAATGTTCCACCGTGATTTCTTTCATCTATCAAATTGTTGTTCTGAATGGCGTCGATTGTTGGTACTAGCGCATAATTGCAACAAGTCTAATTGTTTCACTTTACTAGCCTGTGGATAAAGCTCACAAAACCACTGTACATGGTATGCCTGATTCTTTGCCATTACGAAGTCTACAAATTGTTTAGCCATTAGAAATACAGAAGCATTATTTTACTGTGGATGGGAGACGCGTTATTCTGGGCGTTGGTGAGGGAGGGTTTGGCCGAATCAGACCAGATTTCAAGCGAATTTTGGTTGGTAAATTGGAACGCATACCGCGAAAGGCTTACAAGTATTACAGTTAATTAGATATTTATTCGACTCAGCTGAGCGTTTTTTGAACCAATATAACATACATTTAGCCGGGAATCAAATACTCGTATAGTATTTTAGAACAAATTCCGGAAGAAAAAACGACTTTCCAGAAGCTTTTTCTACGAAACCAACTATCCAAAATGTTTAACTATCTAGAATTGGCAAACGTTAAAAAACGTCTCTCTGATCTGAATAAGCTAGGTGAAAAATGTTTTTACTCATCCCGAACCATGTGAGAAATACGGCAGGGCCATAATGGTGTGCGTAAGTATGTTACGACCCGTGCATCGATTAAAGGTAGGCGGTAAGTTTTTCGCTGTTAAAAAATAAGTATAAACCAATTTTATCACATTGATAAAAGGTTGTGGAATACCTTCCGATTGTTTGTTCCGTTAGTCCAATGAAAGTACGCATACGGACAGAGATAACTAAATACGGCATTTTTGTACTGACCATCATGCTATCGGTTTGCGGAAATCAGGAACAAAAGTTTTGCTTGAATAAATCAGTCGCAGATAGTGGAATAATAATTTGAATCAATATCAATGTCGGAAGTGAATAGTTCAAAACACGGTTCACTCCTGGGACCCAGCATTACAGGTTCCTTAGAAAAGTTGTCTAATACGATAAACATTTCTATGAGATGGTTTTTTGCCGCTCACCATATGTACTGGGCACTTTGTGTTGCATCTCTGAATAATGACCAGGAAGAAAATCTTTTGTTCATTCGCCAATCTGGTGGTTTCTCCGATGTCAACTGGAGGTTCCAAAACTCATTCTGAATCACCAACAGATGGAACTGATTATAATTTGTTTCTCTGCTTTGAATTTCACCCTTTAGTTTGTCTGGTTTATTCGTCATTCGCCTGTGTGTGGCACTGTTTCACGGCAATACCTTATTTTCTGCTACTACGAAATAACCTTATGAAGCCTGTAGCACATGGACCCGGGTACACACATACCGCGGAAAATACAATCTTGCTTCCTAATATTCCGCCGTGCTGGATGGCTTTCAACGCACATAATTTAATCAAGTTTTTTCACCATATCCGAGATGTATACCACCTTCTGTGAGATAAATCAGGACCATGTGCAACAAATCATGCGGTTCGTGAATGTTAATCACCAAGCTGTCTTGGAGAGCAGGCTGACAGCCGACGGATGAGAAAAATTACTAAATTAGTTGCCAAACTCACAGTCGTGTTGTATACGGTGTGACACATTTTCTGATGGGCAAGTGATCATACAACATACTTGTGCGGACCAGCATGTTAGTTGCTGTGTGAAATGAACTGTCTCTAATACAAATTATCCTAATTTTCGATCCTATACTTGGATGCATTTCGGTGTCGTATCTAATTATCCTGATTATCAGTTCTGTCTGGGATCTAAATTACTAGTTCGTTTCGGAGCGTTTTGTACAGCTTTTCATAAACGATTGAATAAAACACTCACCAGGCCAACGTATGAACCGCTAATTGCCCAAAGCTAGAGTGTGCTTATGCGCTGTGAGAATTTGTAAACAAATCCTAGATTTGCGCGATAACCATTTCAAGAAAATAACTTTTAAAGTTAAATTGCGAAGTTTGGTATTTTCAATAAATGCTGGATTACATTTTGTGGTGGGTCAGGACCCCCATAAATAAACAGCTGTTAGCTGAAATCCTCAGGGCACTGTACACCTGCGTCAGTCTCATTATAGGTCTTTTTCAGCTGTGTTCCGACGAAGTTGTGAACCTGAGAAAACATTTTTCAGTCGAGCAAAGTAGCCACTAGCATATTTAGAATGACTGCCAACGATCCAATAGATATTTGCAAATCAAGGCGTATGACATAGAGCCTGAATCCACTAACCGGTTTGGTTGTTCACAAGCAGATGATTGTAGGAATCTTAAGCCCGATACGGGAGTGCATCAAACGTCAATCACAGACGAATACACCATAGCTTCAGAGTCACAGGGTTACGTACAAAAGTGCGTCAGTTTTTTCATGTAAATTCTTTGTAATCTGGCTACAGATTTGGAGCACACAAAGAAAAAAAGAGTGCGTGTTGAAATGCCCACTGAACCTTCGGCGCGCATAGAAGAGTATGAAAGGAACTGATCTTGCAATTGCTGGTCAGAATCGGTCCAAGTTTTGTGAAGAAAAAGAATGAATTCTTATCTGCACACACGTACACTGATTGTATAATATGAACGGATTTATTCATCGCCTCTGGTTCTGTAATCCAAGCCGTATAGCACCTCACTGGTTTGCCCTACTAAGTAGCTATAACGATTGTAGAATTAAGTTCTAGTGTCAATCCACATCTCTAGTTGGGAAGCGGATGAGTTGTCCTTGGAACGGTGACCTGATAATCACAATTGTAGTTCATTATTGGCGTATTCAAAAGGCCATTTCCGTAGGGAACTTTAATTAGTAATACAACACGTAACGAGCTTTCTCCGGCATCAAACACAGCTCATCTGTCACCTCGTTAAGTGGAGATACTTCTTCCCTTGTTTTCTTTTTACCCATAACCTACACATCACTTTCGGGGTGACCCCATGGGGCTACTAGAAAATCAACCGTTGGATGAAAAACAAACTGCCTTCAGTCTGCACTTCACCAGATGCCTAATCAGTATGGTAACAACTGGAGTTGTGATTTGAGAGTATTTCTTTGATGCAGAGCAAGGATTCCCAGAAAGTATCCGCTGAACGCTTTCAAACTGTATATTTTACGCCGAATGAGACAAGTACGTGCGATGCACTCAATGTCCCATTACACAGTGTGAGTCAACATAACTAAGAGAAGGATTATCTTCCAAAATGTAACTTTTATTCGGTTTGGTTGTGTATATTGGATTACTTTTACAAGGCGGGCGACAGCTAGCAAAACATATTGCCTAGGGTTTTAATTACCATCTACTTTGGCGGTTCCTGCTCGACATCTCTTATGCACAACCAAAGCTTTTCCCCGTTCTTAATAGCCTTCTCTTTTGTTGAATGAGTTTTCTGCACCACCGAAAAGTGTTAATCCTGTTTTACAGCGCCCGGTTTATGGGGTTTGATAGAACCGCTATGAATAACCGTTCCACCAGTAGGCGTTTGGTTCAGCTGAGTATCAAGCAAGTCGAACAGACAGCAGAGGGGCACATAGGGCTTGAATACTGTACCGTCTTTCAGTCTATAGCAAGTTTATAAATTATTCTGCACGAACATTGAAAATCATACGCTTGCCATGACTTCTACCATATCTTCACATGTTTGCATGTGTGCAAACATTTTGCCTGATAGAAGGGAAATTGTATGCCACTGTTTACTCAATGGAGATACCTGTAAAAATCCCACATCTAAGCTCCTTATTAATACAGGAATCTTCATCCAAGTGTCGGACACGTGAGAGCGAAATAAAGATTGTCAAGATTCCATGATACATCATATTGTTTGTAACGTAACCCTGTTGCGTCAGTGCATAAACCATCAGTTGGATTGAGACCATGGCTCCGGGAGACAACAAGACTCATTTCCTTCGGTGTGCTCCATTTGAACATTCATTATCCAGAATGCTTCAAGGTAAGTCAGATATCAATGAAGTTGCGTACATGAGGTGACTTAGAAGTCAACTTCACTCGAAAAACAAACTGTGTTTGGCCGAATGAGTATCTAACACGTTGGTAAGGCTAGCTCTTGGCACTATTAACTGATATCATTACTATCACATTCCGATAGACAATTACCAGAGAATCAAAAGAGAGTAAATTCGTCATTCGTCTAGCTTTCACTAATTGGAAAGACAAACGGGTAGGACATATCAGTTCCGTCGTAATAAGATATTTGTGATGCTCCCGGTTATCACGCTTAAACATTTCCCATCTGGTTGGGACAAATGACTCATCAAGCTGGGGCTTATTTCCAGGACGTTCAACACAATTTCTGCCGATTAGAATTCGACGGGAAGACATCAAAATATCAATGAGAAGTAGTGGACAACAAGAGTGTCTAGTGAAGTTCGGAGTTTTCAAAAGTTGAGGATAGCTACGTAGCACGATGACTGGACACACGCAAAAATAAAACTTTATCGTAATAAATCCCTCTCCACATTCTGGCATAAGAATTCTACTAATTGATGTTTCTCACTGAACATTCGTATAGAAAACTGTAAAACATTAAAACCAATAACTAAAATTAACCAGCTGCTGCATTCTTAACAGAAGAGTGCAAGTAATTCCTTTTACATCAAATCGCAGTAGCCATCAATATGATTTTATCTGACATGAGAGAATAAATGCCTGCCAAAGTGCAATGCACAGAGGGCTTTACACAAAGCATTTCCCATAAGCGTACAAAATACAACCAAGTCTTTGTCATAGTCATTCGCAGGAACGACTCAGCTAAATTATCAGGATATGCCTAACTGCGACATTTACAAATTCCGATGGGAAGATATCCTTAGAAGAGTCGTTCATTCTGCGAGTCTGTATATTTTGACCGGAGGTTTCATAATATCAAAGATATCATGGCCCAATGAGCAGTTTTCCTAGATCTCACTCTCAGGCTGTCAAAATGTGAAATACATTAATACTATCGGCAGGGAAGCAAAGCTTTTGTCACCCCGCTTTGCTGAAATATGCTGCTTCTTAGTGTTCCTTTAGCTGGTTTGGTTGAACAGTGTGAGCGGCAAACGCTTTCTTACTTACGTCCGTGTCACATCCATGCTTCGCGTCGATACTACACTTGCATGGGTGTTGTAGTGCTTGAATTCACGTAGACTGCATGGATTACCTTATTCTCTAGGAGACGGATCGGATTATTTTGACCATTCAGTAATTCACCAAAAGCAAAGAATCTGTCATATTTCGTGTCCGACAGACTTCTGTTTTTGTGGAAATGTGGTCGCCTATGCAGGAGGATGAAATCACCGAAACCATATTTGTGTAAAGTCTGCGGACTGGTTCTGATATTTTATAAATTTATTAACCGCAGGGACTAGGTTTTTAGTGATGACTACCAAATCGATGAGCTCACACGCGTAGTTGATTTCCGTTCGGCCCAGTTACTGGCTTACAGCTCAGATTCGCATGCTTTCACTCCTATGTAGATTCTTCGACCAAATAACTCAGAAAACCACCTTCATGATAAATGCAGGAACCGAAATTGGAGGACATGAAACCAATCACCATAAGAACCTCATGAAATCTAGGTGAAACAGAACAAAAATCATGGAAGCTTGAGAGAACAAACATCGATTCCCTGGCAAGTGTAATCTCCGTGGCTTTGCATTTATGTCATGTACTCTGCTGCAAAAGTTTTTCGTTTCATTGCTCATAGTGAGGCTGTTTCTGTTCAGAAAATGGGAGGCTGAATTGTGGATTGCTTCTGAGTTTTGAACTTGGTGAATCCTTCTTGAATTTTGGTAAACGGTAAAGGCTAGTCTTTGAACAGTCTGTATTATGTGCTAATTATTGAGTAAGCATCGCTCACGTATTCACCATAATGTGGTGATTCTGATATCTATTTCATATCAGACACGTTTGCATGACTGTCCATGATAGATAAACACGGTAGAAGCACAAAAACCTATCTAGCATCAATGTAAATGATATTATTTTCCTGGATTAGACCAGACCCAACCATATAGAAAATTCATTGCATGACGTCTGCATGAACAATTTTGTTAGCCAACAAAATTAGATTCGTGTAGCTAAATCCCACAACTGAAGACACCAGAATAAGTACCTGAGCGTCGGTCTGGCATTCTCTACATTCTTTTACTGATTATTGACAAGTCAAGACACAGAAGTGCGCGCGGTTGGGAGAACAATACAAGTTTTCACTAGAAAAATCAAAGGATATTGGTGGGATCTTGGGTCATCTTTTATCATTTTGCTCCCCTTAGAGTTGAAATAAAAATGTGTGGTTCACAGGAAGGGAATCGCGGCTAGCCAATGGCTGGCAAACATGCAAGTTGGCCGGGAGTGGAAGGATCCGATCCCTCAAAACCCTTGGGTGGGAAGGCGATGCTTATGAATATTTAACCACTCCCGGAAATTGGATGGTCAATAAAGATGCAATCGTACCACTCGTAGACGCTTGTGATTTCTAATTTAGTATCTGACCCATGGTGTTTGTAGATTGAATTGAAAAGTAAAGGGACTAATTTTGGTCGTGGTCAGCCTACCCAAAATTAGTTCGACAGAAGCAAATCTCTGTACATTTAAAGTAATGCTTATGTTTTCTAAAATTAGGAACAAGCAAATTCATAATTGGCCAGGAATTTCCGTGTATGGTAGTGCTAAATTTGGTCTGTTGGATAAGGCCAGAGTGGAAGGGAAAAAGCCGACGGACGCAAGAAATAAGTGCTATTTATTTGTACAGTGATTCGGAAAAGCTCCAAATGTCGTTTTTTGTGTGGACTAGTCCTATTCACTTGAAGATGAAATATCCGAGGTAGTCATGAACCAACATCAACGCTGCACACTTAGGTCCGTGAATTTTGTATATAGATCAACCCTTTTCCGGAGGTCTGGCCTACAAAATTCATAAACAATCATAAATGTTTTACCCTTGTAAACAATATGATTTTATTACTCCGGAAGAAAATCAGGGAAGCAACAAAATTTGGTTGTATTCAATGAGTTTACACGAAGCAATAAAAACTGCTTTCCTGGAAATGTGATGCAATTTTTACACGAATAAAAGCACTCCGGTCTTTGTAAGCTGCCTCGAGCCAGGAATCACGTGAATCACTTCGTTTAGATATTTGTTCACAATTTTCTGCAAGGCAAACAGATCGCTGGTATGAAACAAAAAAAAAACAATTTTTATGGCTGATTTTTTGAAACCTCTGATTGCTGCCAACTTAAAAAGTGATTTTAATCATCGAGTCTTCAATACTGTCGCGATAATCGTGTACTGGTCTCGCAAAAATACATGATACAAAATCTTATTTTCTCCTCGTCACACAATGAATTATTTGAAGGTTCTGTGGTGACAACTTCCTGTCACCTCCATAATGCTGAAATTAAACATTTTCCAAAATCGATCAGCATTCATTCCAAACAAGGTTGGAACGAACCGCATTTGCTAATCTTTTGTTTTGGGCCTTGGTTTACCAACGGAAGTGCGTTTAGCCTTAGCCATTAAAACAAAAAAATATGAAAAGAAATTTTAAAGAGAGCAAAGTGAAAGTGCATATAGCCAACTTGATTAAACCTCGTTTATATAAAAGCTATATCAAAGCGAATGATAGCTCGTTTCATTTTCATGCAAATTGTAGATGCTCCGCCATTTAACCGAAAAATAAGAATTTTCAGAAGTACAAATGCACTTAGTAAACGCCGATATGACAGGTTTGCAATAGTACTCAAAACCACCTTAATGATTTTAGTGAATAGCGCACTTTCCACTGTTACACTTCTGTTCATAGTGAATGACCCCTGGTATCTTGTAAGGGTTTCTCAGCTTCATGCTCGAAGCGTCCTTGGGAATCGCCTGCAAAACCCATTCCGATCATCTCATCACAAGGAGTGCGAGATGCCCGATCCTAAGCAATCACAAATTAAACCAAATTCCATTTGTTTAAATAATGTTGACCAAAAATAAGCTGGAATTATTAGCATTTAGGATAATTTTAGTTGAAATTTTGCACAAACGTAAAGACAACAAAAGTTCAAATTATGCAAATGGGTTTGTCCCATCGTAAGCTGCATCTAATTCAATGACCTAAAACATTCGTGATCAGACTCTGGCGTACAAATTTAGTAAAATCAGTTTATCGCCCAGTAACTGCTGTCAAATTACTGGCTTTTAGCTAACCGGCTGAACTGTTTAGCATGCAAAGGTAACCAATTGAAGCGAAGGTTGTTCTCACTCTGCTTGATACCATACTAAAGAGGATGAATAAAAATCCGAAGACCAAATAATAGAATATCAACATATGGATCCTTTTACAAACAGGTGGTATACATTAGTTATTGCAGTCTGTCGGTTTGACCGAGGACAAATTTAGACACTTGACAACGTGCACGTGCTAGACAAACTGGTGATGAGAATGCAAGCCGTACGTTGCATTCCCAGCTTTTCAGCCGAAGCGACAGTTCCATTCAGTGATTAAACTTTTCACATTTGAAAGCAGGTCCCGAACTAACCTCACAATTTGAGTGTCTGAGGCTTCAAGCAGTCTGACCGTGATTCTTTTTCACACTGGCTGAAAAGTTTCATAGAAAAAAATACGACCGTGCCGATTCGTTTTACGCAAGCACACGTCAGGCCTATTTGAATTTTTCTAGCATCTTTAAGTTTACAAGATTGAACTGAGGAACATCACATTCTCTAAGAGTTCATTTGTAGTAGACTTCGTATGCACTCCATTTACATTGATTCGAATAAATTCACAATAGGGTTACCTGGTAGCACTGAAATCGTATTTTAATCGCCGATAAATCGTTACAGTTTCTAACTTTTTGGCAAATGATTCATTCAGCCTAGAAAAGAGAACTTCGAGATTAGGTTGTTTCCATTCCGTAGGAAGTAACAAAATACTAGCAAACCGATCCTACTAGGGTGGACAATTTGTACGTCCAGGTGAACTGTAGCAATCACTGCCCTAATTTGTGTTTGCCTAGCTCGAATAATCAAAGAGTTTTGGGCTACCATACGCGATGTCCACCGGGTTACGAGTTACCTATTGTGAAATCTTTTTTATTTGCTAGTTCAAAAAGAAGTTTTAACTCTAATGCTCATATATAAGCGCAGTTAACCAGAGGGTATTTAATTATTAGACGATCCGACTAATGCATTTTCGATTGTTATGCATTCCAAAGTTCCCTTCCGTTATATCCCTAACGTTCTGGAATTTCTGAGATAAGAAGAAACACTTGAAAATACCACGAAGGTGTTTTAAGGTTTCTCAATATATGCGCTTCCAGGCTACCAGTTAACTAGCAACTTTGGTTCTCAAGGTAATCTCCTCTGAATGCATAAATTAAATCTTAATGGAATAGAAAATTTTCGTAACTGCTTTTGCAAGAGCCCTAGAATTTATTTTAGCTAACTTTCATAAATGACAAGAAACTTGATTTTCCAACAGAAGCACTTATTATATCGAATATTCTTTTCAGGAATGTTCTTATATTTATAGGTTAAATTTTATTATTTCTTAATTCGGACTGGAGTCTATGTACCATCGCTAATCATACCAAAGAAATCTTCCTTTTAGGAAGAACCCTGATTTATTAAACGACCCGATATTTTGCTAGCCAACACTTGACACATGGTAACTCGCAAAACCCTTCTTAATAGAGTAAGTTCGCCGGAGTTTAGTCATCCTGAATGTTCATTCTGACTCAGATAAAATGACAGATCACATGCAAACCGGTTAACTTAGATGACAATACCAGTGTGGGAAAAATGTCGCATTCGTAATAAAGATATTATTTGAATTCCAGAGAAATATTCACTGAAATAAAATGACGGCATTTTCTGCAAACTACTTCCTGGTTTGCTTCGGTAGATTTTAACGATCACATTACTTCGACGTGTTAGTGGCAGGAGATTATAGGTTTTCATAAAACTATTTACTATGTGATATCAAAGCTGTGCTCACCACTAAGAAGCCGGCTGTTTAATACTTGTTAAGCATCATCAACATTGCATATCAACTACAGTTTCTCAAAGATCCTTTTGGCTTTGATATCACAAGGTGAATAATTTCATGACAATATTACCTTCAGTAGAACGGTTTTCCCATAACGTGCCTGAAACCGACTGAAAGCAGGTCTACGTCTAGAGTTCAGGCCATTTGAAATCGTGCCAATGTCGTTCTCAGTATCATCCCGGAGAGGATTAATTTTTTAACCTAAGAGTTTCATATGCTCTGTTCCCCCTGGGTAACAAAACTGAAATTCCAAAACGATTTATGTATTAGGTAAGACTAATTACATACTCGAGTTTCTAATTGCTGCATGAAAGTGAATAATGTATAAGTGAGGGAAAGTGCCAGCTCCTTCGGCCATCACCTATTTACCCATGTTTTAGTTCTATCAACGTAAAATCCGAATTGCTATAGACGATTCTCGTTTCGCCTCATATAGGGTGCATGTGGTGCCCAATCCTGGGACGTGCAGATAGTAGGTAAAATGAAATACTGATTAGCACATCTTCCAATCAACGCCTTGTGGCCTACTTTTGAAGAGTTCCATCAAATGCCGAGAAGTAATACGAATGGAAATTCAGATATTTCGTTATTACGATTCGGTTCACCAAAAAATGAAGCTATCAGAAAGGCAAACGAATTCTGTTTTATTGGTTCTAACCGTGGTGCTTGCCGAACCAGCAAAATCGAAAAGCACGTTAACGGTAAGCACAAATTTCTAATCGTAATAATTTGGGCTTATTTCGGCAATCATATCTCGCCATCGATTCAGACTTGGCGAACAGGTTGCATCAAACCAGTCGTATTTAATTCTTCTTGTTCGAACGGATCCTGTGATTTCAGGCTTCGGGGCTAGTTCTTCTTTTTTTGTGACTGTACAAATTATTTCCATTCTGCTTGGATATGACCTTTAATTACGGAAAATAAAGAACCCCGTTAAACGGTCTTCCTTTATCTTGGCGACTAATCGACACCCAGACGCCAGTTACAAGCTATGACTCACAAAATAGCCGTATCCAAACGATCTACACTTTTTGTTTTTTCTTTGGAATTCAACTTGTTACGTGGAAATCCAATTTGATAGTGCAAAACTCCCCGTTTCCAAATTCATTTCACAGGACTGCACCCATTAAACTCCAAGTTATCTGTTCATTTTGGTCTGCTACGACTGTCTTGTCTTTGGCGTTATCAGGCAGAAAAGTTTTGGTTTTACTTTAATTTGTATCTAGTTGCCAGTTTATTTGATGATTGGTATTTAGTTAGTAGTGCATGACCCATAAGTAGTTTATAGCTGAAGGCGGAAGTAACGTCTTTTGCCGCATGGCATTCGTATAGGGGTAGAAACATACTATCCGTTACATATGAGGATGGTTGCTGATCAGATGCGCAACAATCACATCCAACACTGACTGGATTAACCGAGACGGGCTAAAATCAACGATCAATTTTTCTTACATGCAATTTCTGGATTTTTTCAAATTTAAGATGGCCGGTTTTAATGAGCCATTCATTTACGTGTTATGCAGGCATTCTCGAAAACCGGATTGCTTCTCCTAACATCAGAAGACAAAGTGATTCGGAATGACGTTTTTGAGTGGACCAAGCACCACGAAAAAATTTCCAAGGATGACAAAGTAACGTGCCCTCCCCCCGTTTGACTGGAAATCACCAGGCCTAACGTATATGCGTCGGATATGCGTCCTGTATCAGGCATTGGACATAAGTCTGCATAATTAACATATCGACAGAGAACAGTTGCATCAGAAACATATTGCTCAAGACATTTTCGTTCTGCCCTAGCAATTCACACTTTATACAAAGCCATGAAAGTAGCGCCTAAACAGCGTTAGTTTAATATAGAATTGACCAGCTGACATCTGCTTTCTCAATGTGAATGGAACTACGCCCTAGGTAAAAATACATTCAGTTTAACCCTGAAAAATTTTCTGGTCAATTCTAGGTTTGTAGCACTATTCTCAAAATATACTATGAAAGCTGGCTCTTGTAAAAACGAGACAGACTATCAATGGAACAGCTGAATACTCTTCAGTTACCAAACATCATCCAAGTGTGACCGTTTTCTAACTATCGTAAATGTCGTTGTAGTTTTGCTAGTCCCCAAGTTTTAGTAAAAATGCCAAACGGTACTTTTTCATGCGTTCAAGTTTTCCTTGTATCCCAACAGTTTTACTGGTCAACTATAACGAAAACTCTTAATGTACAAATTGCAAAGCAACATCATGAATTTGCAATTAATATGTGAATCGCAAAATTGGTCAACTTATAGGATCCCATACATGCACCGATCTGTACAACAAGGTTGAAGGAATGAAATATGGTGTGACCCGCTGCATAGTGTACTGGTGATGCAAAATAAGAGGTAGTTTTGTTGTTATGTTTAGACCATTGCCTCATATTTTACCAAACGTAGTCTAGGCTACAATTTTTTAGTAAACCTACCGTACTCAAAAGCACTTTCTAAGCAAAGAACTGATACCATCAGTGGGAAATTGCAAATAATTTCGGAGCGTCACTAGCTTAGTTGGAAAATAGCGTAAAGAACATAGTATCAATTGGTTAAAATAAACTTCGAAAATTTTGATTTCTTCTGACTTAGTCAATCGAATTGCACTAAGTTAGTATTAACTAGAAGAAATTTGGACATTCATGTATACTTCCATTATCTGTTCCCGACACACTCCCTATTCTGAGTACATGTCATATAAGAGAATTAAATTGTTTTCTCGTATCAATACTTCAAAAAGAGAGTTGGCAACCTAATCGCCGATTGTATTTTGTCAAATCAATCGTCTGTATCACCGATTTTGTACCCAGATATTCGGTCACAAATATTGTCCAATCTTATTGCTTTTTCCAGTTATTTTTTCCCAATGAATCCCTTCGATGTCCAAGTTCCCGGAGCTTTTATATTAAGTTTCTCGTGCTGATCGATTGGCTTACCTAATTTACTGTTAATTAACTGCTTCCGGTACCCTTCCCGGCTGGAACACCCAAGTGTGCTGTCTGTGTTCTCACTAGTTGGGCTGTCTACAATTTCACTGGTTTTGGATAATTTGACAAAAGCCTCTGCCAAATATAATTTTGTGTAATTTAGTCTTTTGGTACGACAGTTCAGAAGCTTTCAGAACGTTGATTGGGGAAATGCGTTTAGGTTGTTTTCAAGACCAGTGATGGGACTAAAGCTCTATTGATTGTCATACACGTGTTTTTGAAGCTAATTAAGTGTCCGTCAATTCGAGGGTCAGAGGTCTCAAGTAGGGCTCAGCCGATCAATTCGGTGGGTGACTGTCGTTCGCGTGTTTATCACACCTGATATATTCAGATTTAAGATGCTCACATTCGTTTTCATTCTCAGTTTGTTGCCGCCGGCTTCTTTCCCGGTCTAGTGGACCTTAGGTGCTACGCGGAATGCCCAGTCCACTACATGCTTCCCTTTTTCACCATAAGATAGATATTCATAGTTTCCAGATTTGGATTTGTTAGATGGATTCGTTCTTTTTTATTTTCCAGTTACTGTCTCAGAGGAGCTCAGACTCAGCATCTGACTTTCAGCATTGCTTTGGGAAACACAAAGTGAGACAAAGTTTCCAAAATCAGGACTAACATTATCCAGGTTACGATATTAAATCGAAAATTCGTTAACCGCTTTGTGAATGAAACCACCTTATAGTACTAGAGATTTTCTACTAAATGAAATAAGATGGCATGGTTTAAGTTGTGCTCATATACCACCTAGACCAGAACTGTTATTATCGCGCGGGCAGCATTCGTGACTGTGCTAAATTCCCCCTGAGTTGAGGCTACTCAAGCTTGTGGCGGAAATTTGTGGTATCGTCTGCTATGATGTGTAGCAAATTTATCTTTGATTTGAGAAATGCAGTCTCCAGACATTAGCATCCTTTCATCCATTTTGTCGTTCTGGATAAAACTGTACAAATTAACAGTTCACACAGTCTCAGCTGATTCATTTGGAAATTTACACTGCAATTTTCTCTAATTCACCTTGCTTCTTTGATTCTGAGCTTTGTACAATGAATTCAGCATCGAACAAATTCACCTAAAGCGACCGCGTTTATCCGATGGGCGAAAACACGGGCATCAAGTTTTGGCTGTTGTCCATATCCCTGTTCAACGTTGCCGATGACGACAAATGTTGACGTTCATTTTTCTTCTCCTCCCTTTCGTTTTGACTCTAGGAGTTTGTGATCTTTCTGATCTACTCTCCATTTACAACTGATCTCGTTTTCTCGACTGCCCTTCATCAAGCCGATGGTAGTTTTTAAAATTCTTTTTTAACCCGAGGCGAGTGGAATAAGGTTGTGTTGCGCATATCTGTCGCTGCTGGGTGACTAAATGTATATGATATTTTGCCCGACTTGACATTTGCCCTTCTCTGTGTGGGATGAATGTATAAAATATGCGTACAATTTTGATAGGTGAAACTTATTCTCAGAAGAAAACAAATAGCCATGTGTTAATAATACTTGGATGGCCAGGGTGACAGAAGTCATTCGTTTTGCGCCGGGCACAGTTTCCAGACGGAACAACAATTCCGAGCTGGACCCACGGTCACGATGATTATATCAATGAAATTTCTTTTGTTATTCAGAAGTAGTGATCAAACAGAAAACCTTAAGAAAAGTAGCTTTCGGGATCTAAGTAACCTAATACATAGGCTAAGCGACACAAGGAATAAGATGTTCAATAAAGCACACGCTTCGTCAGTAAAAAGTGGGATGAATTCGAGAATTTACCGAAAAACTGAGCCAAACAAACTGGACCAACTAGGAGAGCAAATGTTATTAGAAACCGTGAAATTACAGTTAGGTTTTCAAACTGATGTGGACTTGAAAATAAGCCGTATTTGAGTCTCTGAGGTGGTAGGCTTGCTTGTCAACTCCATGACGCTATGAAGGATGACAATAAGTAGCACTAACTGCAAAATCTTTAACTAAGGATTTTTTATCGCTCCGGTTTCCTAGGCTTCTGGAACTTTATTGTTGTTTTCAAGTAAACACTAATCGCCTTGTCACAAGTATTAAACTGTCCATTTTGACTGATCAGCCATTTTTTGTCGACTTCATTTTGAGGAAAGTCTTAGGTCAGCAGGTGACTAAACCTTAACAGAACCTGGTGGACCAGTTATCTCCCGTAGTAATTGCATGTAGATTTTCATGTTTTCCTTTCCAATGGCAAGGAGATGATTCACTCATCTAAACGTCATTCGACTCTGCTGTTTGGCATTTTAACTCAAAATGAGTTCCGATTCACCAAATGCAGGCAAATTGCTAGTCAAAGGGTCAGAGTGCATTTCTGCCAAAGCTGCTTGCACGCAAGAAACTGATCATGCAAACATCTTAAAAGCCCTCCATCACTGGCACTAGGAAGCCAAATATTGTGCCTCGTATCATCGTGAGGTAATGAATATGTCAGAACGAATGACCTTACGGACCTGACAGACTGTGGCTAATACAATGCGCTTTGGGCATTCAAGAAATTATCTCTGATTTTGAGGAACAAAAAGGCCGAAGACTGACAAGCAGACATTCCCTAGCGCTAAATGCTGTCAAAGATTTCACCGAAAAATGTCGGAAAAACCAAATTGGTTTTGTTTTTCTACCATCATTCAATAATTGTTTGTATTTTTCCAACGGTTGGTCGGTCGCGTGATCATGTAGCTGTCAAAAAGCGAAAACGGAAAAGCAAGATCGGTGATAAATGACAAGTAGACAGTTGTGCTTTCAAGTTTGTCAATGATGACCCAATATGGGTGTAAAGACGGCAAACTGGATGACCTTGCACATTGCGAGCGGAAAATCATCTTGCACTTGACAGTTGGATTTGGAAAAAAAATCAGCAATCTGCGAATGTTTTTCTCCGGGACCAAGTGTACCACATTCAGTACCAAATGTTAGTATAAAAGCTGTAAGGCTTTAAATTCATTGAATACATAAAATAACGTGAGACATGACTATCAACAAATGATGGAATAAGTTGCCGAGTTTTTCAGCTCTTTGATATTCTACAAAATTGTCAAAAACGTGCTGTTTTGTTATCAGAAAATATTCTGTTTTCGTTACAATTCAGTTTGAGAAATAGTGACTTAAAACAAACGCCATCAAAGTAATGAATTTGAAGCGTCGCTACTTCTTGTTTGATCTCACACCGACAGGTTCATTTTTACTCAAATTTCTTTCGCTGGAAAACTCCGAAAATTCGTCTATTCAGGGGCACTTGAACAGCGTAGAACACGATTCTTTTAGCTGCAATTTCCTTCCACTTTTAGAGGGAGAAAATAATGATGACTAAAAGCCTTTTTTCAAGCGTCATTCTATTCGCATTTTCTTTTTAATGCACTGACCTTGAAATATTTTTCAAACACCACGATCAAAATACCAAAGATTAGCGAAAAACTTGCGGTCGATTTGCCTTCTTAACGAATACAGATGCCAATTTATCACACAATTCTTCGTGTGCACTTTCTGTTTACTCTCCTCCCGTGATATATTTCCATGAAAATACACGTGCTTGTATGTGTGTGGGCCTTTCACGTAAACCACTGACGCTGGGTATTTCCAATCGTCAATTTGAATGAACTTAAAATTTTTGTTTCTAGCAAAATGAACATGCTGGTAAGATATATATTTGCAAATTCGTAGTGCATATTGTGATATCTAACACAATGGCACCGTGTGTTGGGAAACTTGACAAATGTTCCACACATTGTAAACAGCACATCCACGTTCAGAGTTCAGTGTCCCATTTGTAAAGATTTAATGTATCATTTAGAAAACTCCAGTGTTGTTGTGATTTCCGATTTTCAGTTTGCGCGAACGTTTTGCATATATATTTTGCGTGAACAAACACCAGCTAAATTTCTCGCACAGAACAAGATCATCAACCCACTGACGACGCGAAACGGGAACAAATCGAAAACCGGAGAAACTTCTTGGCTGATACTAGATGATTCTCACTGGGTTCTCAACATGATTTAGTGTATCTTTGATGGCACAGACCTAGCGAAAACTACTGCTCTGTTGGAATCGTTGAGTGGTTTAATAAACAAACTGCTTGGAGAAACAAATAAAAGTAATAAAAAAAGAAACTTTTTCCAGCCGTCGCCTTTGTTTTCCAAAAGGCAATCAGAAAACATTCCAGAAACTGACAAATTTTCGGATCGAGATTTTTGAAATACTATTATACTGTATGTGTTACCATTACAAAGTTCATTTCACATCACTTCAGCCGTACTCATATTTTGCGAACTCGACGATGAGTGTGCCAGCCTAAATGACTGCTGATTAAGGAATCTTTCCTATAACGTCTGTGTCATAATTTTGGTCTACGCTGAGCGGCTACAGCTTTTTCATTTTCTCGTTCAACAAATTGTGTTTACAATTGGGCTTTGAGTTTATGCAATGCAAAACTAAGTAACGTACAATAAATGAAAGTTATTCCGGATAGAAGAAGTAGCAACAAGTACCCACGATTTTGAAAGTCTGTTGATCATATGTCAGGTTATCGGTTTTATTGAGGTACTGATCTCTGAGCTTAGTGTTCAGCCAGCAAAGGTTTAATCACCAGTGGAGGTGACATAGTCAGTGTATGTACGCATTTGGCGGTGCCCCTCCTCATTTACAGATGTGTCATTGGCCTTGACCCTCGACTCCGTCTGCGAACGTGACCCGGGATTCAGACACTTATTGCTGCTTGGCCTCAGCTAAACTGACTTTTCCCTTCACAAGAATGACTTTTGACCTGAGTAGTCTGATTCTTTCAGCTATCGTTGCGATAAGTTCTGACTTATTTCCACACAAGAAATTCAGGTTCATGACTGCGTTTTCGTGTAAGTTAGTTCCCGGAGTTCCTACTTGGTTAAACCATTTGCCATTTATCCGATTGTAGGCATGATCTAGTTCGATATGTCTAGGGAGTCAACGAGTTGAAGGGTATTAAGCTTCCAAAAACTCCATTAGGTTCTTCGTGATTCCTTGATCCAGATTTCTACTTGAATCTTGGTCCGTCTCAGTCCTCGTAGGCAGATGGATACAAGAGAAAATGGACTGTGTCCCATTGTAGCCAATATATATTTGTGCATCCCAGTACAAACCTTTCTACTAACTTAACCAATGTAGTATTTGTCGAAGTTTATGTACTTGACTATGTATGCATGTTTCTTTATTCCCTCATTCGTGAGTTGTTCTTTGGATTCCAATAGACTTTTTCTCGTAGTTTTGAACAGCTTGTCAGCCATTGTGGTTCTTTGAGTTGGAACAATCTTGCGGGCATTTTAGGTACGTGTTTGACATAAAGCAGAGTGATTCTTCAGCTGGATCATTTTCGCTGATCCGTTTCCTCTTTCATCCGGTGTGGGGATTTACCAAACATTGGTAAAGGTTCTTGACTGTTTACCCAAAAGTGGTCTCAGTAGACAACGAGGGAATGAACCATAGGTATTGCCATGCCAACTGAATGTCCGTGGCAAGCTGTTTGTTTTGTTGTGGTCCGTTGTGCAAGTACTCTGGCTCAGAAATCAACTCTTTCGCAGTCCCACATTGCATTTATCCTGGATAAGAGTATCACAGGTTCGCAGAGACAGACTGCCCCAATGAACATTTAGAAATTAGGCACAGATTTAACTGATGTACTTGGTTGCAATATCAAAAGCGTATCAAGGTTTGCGCTTGGAAAGTCATAACTTTCGTTTAACGAACTTTAACTGTTTCGCTGTTCGAAAGCTGCGAATGAGTAGATTTAAGTTCTAGTAACAATACCAAGGTAATTTGAGTTCTAGTTTAATGGTACCAAAAACCTCCGACTTATTTCTCTATTAGGCTTAAAATTGTGCGCAGATCCGATTCACAATTATCACGGTGTGAACAGCTGTCTGATTGGGCAAACGAGAAAACGTTACGCCAACCGAGTTGCGGTGTGCAAATCAACCAATCAGGAAGCAGCACTACAGTTAGTTATGACCAAGGCCAGGTAAAATAATATCACAATCCGTGTTGTTCCCCGTGCTTCATCTCGGTCGAAATTCTGTGAAATGAAACTCACAATGCGACTAATTGTGCTGTCTTTTTGTCTATGCGCGGTACACATGCGTTCTTTTCAATTTCATCCGATGTATGAGAACGACGGAGTGACAACTGTGTACAAGATGCCCAGGCGTCATTCAGGTAAGTTGTTACCGCTTTAGCTTAACAAATTCGACAATCATTTTCCCTCTAACTTCTCCCCATTTCTTTGTTGCAAATAACTTAATGTGAAAACACCGCAAGTTATTTGGAATTCATATACTACATGTGAATAGAAGAACACTTGAATTTACCGTCTACTGTCTCCGGAAAATATATCGGTTTATATCCGGAATACATTGACCCCTTAGGGCAGACTTGTCACATTCAAACTCCTCCAGACCAGTCCCACGTGGGTACTGCGAGACAAATTTGTTAGTACTTTCGATGAATAGCTAGATTTGGACGTGATTTCGATGCAAAACAAATTCAGGAGTAAACCGGCTGCGGTCAAGCTTTAGATTTTTTATGACAATTTAATTCTACTTCCCATCGACCGTGTCGGATTCATTAATTTTTGTGCTTCATTCGATAACTTTTGCTCTTTTACTTTCTTATTTTCATTTAACCCCTTCCTGAATGTGCTTGCTGTTTTAAGAATATCTGTTGTCATTGTGTCCAGCCTAATGACGTCATTACCAAACAACTGTAACGTTTCTGCTTTAACCAATTCACAAAATTTGTTAAAACAACTGATGTCTTCCGATCACACTAACTATTCGGAACATAAACCACCCTTGCTTTCAGAGGTTGGAAATCGATTTATGCAGCATCTCGCAAATGATTTCAATGAAATACTAAAAGTCGGTGAACAGGAAATGTCAGAGTTCTAGATCCGTCTGCATGTGTTTCAGTTCCCTGCAGAAATGAGAGGAAATATGATAATGTTCCTCAAACCTAGCTGGTGCCTAGTCGCAGTATAATATTTGATCATCCATGGGCATAGCACAGAAGCACAAACCCGATTGCATTTGAGATTCAAAGCCAAACTAGCTTCATAGTGTAAAATATTCAGATTACGCGGCACGACTCGCATTTGTGGATACGAAACGGAAACGTGAATTTTTGCCTCAAGTCCGAAAAAGAACCTCGCAAACCGCAATACAATTGGCCACCGTTTGTCTACCCGGAAGTGGGCACCATTTGCTTAACTGTTGAGGCACGAACATTAAGAACCAGTTACGTAACCAATGGTGCAGTTTTGCCCATCTGATTGATAGCAGGAACGTGGCTACCTAGGCGTTGGCACCCCGATTTGATGTTTGAATGTTAGGGGAAAAAAGTTCAAGTGAAATTTCTGGCTCATAATTATCGCATTTGTCCCCCATGGCTTATCATCGGCAATTGTTCCTGCGCCCGGTTACTAGGCCATGTGAAATTTCACATCACCTGTCAGTTACTAGTCAGGAATTCAATGTTAGCGGAGGTGATTAATTTAGTAAATTACTTTAGTGCGTCCCAGAGCAACAAAATAGTCGTCCCATATTCCCAAGACCTTGATTCGTGATGATCACTACTTGGATTTCATTTGAAGTTTCTTGTCATGTGGGATGAAAATAATCCTATGCAATAGCCACTAAGCTGCCTTCATAAGAAGCTGTCCGGCTAATCCCTAAGTGACAATTTTTCTAGACAGATGAGTTTTCATCCCGCTCAGACGGGGATAGAAGCGCACACCATGTGTGGTTAACTCGAAACACGTGTAGAATATGGGATGTTTAAGAGCTTAACGTAGAATAATTAGACTTTCTTATGCATCATAATGAATTGGTACTACATTTTTGAAATTCTACCCATCACTAACTTGGTGCACATTGGCAAAGTTCAATTATTTCAAGTAGAGGCACGGTAGCATGATGAATATAATGAACTAAACTGTCCCCTATCAGAACAGAAATTTATTTAGTGAAATTAACTGTTCCGTAAAATTTCGTATTCAACAGATGGTAAATCACCTAACCACATTGCTACTCCTTGTGCGCAGTGGGACTAGGAACATTAATTTTCTTTAAATGAGATTGACAAACGTTCTGGTCTTTTTATCTTGAGCGATTTCACAGCAACATGGACGCAGTTATCTCTAAGTTGCATGTTGCGACTGCTTGGATTCATATGGTTAACAAGTGATTATACAGACCGCCTAATATTCACTTCGTGAGACGATCCTAAGGCATTGATCAAACCTGAGTTGACTTGACAGATACCGTTGATGACAATTAGGTTTCATTTGCATCTGTTCATTTTCCAAAGTGAGATAGGATGAAAATGAATTATACCAATTAACTTTTCAGCTGTATTTCTTGTTCAGATAGCAAGTTATTTGATACATGTTGCTATACAATAGGATGAAGTGCAAAGTTGCTTCCTGGTACGCTGTCTGAATTTTCTGCGTTCCGTTAGCTAATCTACTGGTTTCCTCATTACTACTAGTGAAATATACCTGGAAGGAACGAGGCGTACTTATCGACCTACTATTATTTGTTAGCCATCAACTTAAGAACTGAAATCCAGTGTGATCTGTTCGCGTTCTGTTCACGTCCCTCCTCGTTATCAAAAAATAATTGATTGAAATCGTGTGCATTCAACTATTTTGTCAGCAGTGTCTCTGTAACAGTCCGGGTAAGGATATATGCATAAATAGATATAAGTAAATACTCTTGCCACTCATCATGTTTACAATAACCTACTAGCCCATTAGAAGTAGAGCGGTCTTGAAGCCGTGCAACGCCTACTGGTGATGCTCTTTTCATATATTTTGGGATAAATCAAACCGGATAAACCGATTTGCACGCCTTCTGACCAGTCGAACAAACCATTTATGATGGTAAATGCAAAGAAATATTGGCCAAAATTCAACAACCACCATCTTGTGCCCTCGACAATTTCATTTGCTTTCAAAGTCCTTTCAACTTTGTGTTCGCGATTGATTTGCCAACTGCCTAAGGGTAAACAAATAGGTTTGAATGCTGCTGAATTCCTGCACGATGTCCCACAGTATCTCTTTGCCGCTGAGGCTGAAATTGGATAATCCGTAAGTGTTCAGCAATTCAAAATTTCCCAGTTGTTGTTCATTATGAACCAGTCATAAACATTTTGTGCACTTGTGACTAATTTCGAAGCCCACCGCACGGTGGAATGGCAGTAAATGATTCGTATGATGCCGAATTATTCACCAGGGTGACCACCAACATAAATTGTACACAGATCTGAGCGGCAATCCCCTTATTTCTAGGGGGTCGAGAGAAACCCAACTCAACTAATGCCAATCGGGTTCATCGAGCAATGCCACTAGGTAGGCAAACAAGTCATATGTAAGTAGCATTTGGAATTTGTGAGAGCCTTCATGGGATCATTCTGTTTAAAGCTACGGAGTTCCGAAAGTTGGATCAATTATACAGGTTGGCTGAAAAAAAGGGAACTTTTCACTAGACTCAGCAGTAAGTCAAAATCATCACTGAGCAGTAACGAACCTTGGTCGGCAATCACCTCGCGTTCTTTGGCTTTGCCTTGGTCATCCACTTATCAACAGACTGGCCAGGCATGTGAATTACAATTAGTATGTAAATCTTAGTTTGACCGCATTCTACACAAGCTTTTGATTTCGTTAGGGGATTTACGAAAAGGATTTTGGGTTCCTGCATCTTACCGGCTCATTTCGTGTATAGGAGAATGGAAGATACCCTGGCTTGGAGTAGTTCACGGGACCTCGTGGCCAAGTCTAACTAATTTTCTAGTGGTACAATGGATCAGAGATAATAACCGTTGTTTTATTTTCCCGGTTCGAACATAATACGGTCATGAAATGAATTTGAACCTTAACTTTGACCTCTACGACACGATCAAAGGAGTGAATTTATATTTTCATGAAATAATTCACCATGTGATATCATCGCTCAAGTCATCATAAAGAAACCATGGAAGCACTATACAGCTGTTTCATCCTTGTTAGGAATCATGAGCAGTGCATATCCACCGCGCCCGGGACGAATGATTCTGAGTCAAACGCCTTAGCCATTACGCTACAGGTGAGTTGAGCGATGATTTCACATGGTGAATTATTTCATGAAAACATTCAATCTCCTACTACTAACATGCACCGAGTAATCAAGCTCTGTAGGTCATATCCAAAGCCTTCGTCGTAATTAGGCTACCTGCACAGAAGTCATCTATCAGTAGGGGTCGATCGCCGTGAGCTGGCGGACAGTAACCGTGCAAATCAGTGACGGATAGGTGCAACATCATGTGGTGAAGTTCAACAAACCGTTCACAGCCTGCCCGGTAGCGTAATGGCTAAGGCGTTCGACTCAGAATCGTTCGTCCCGGGTTCGCGTCCCAGTTCGGGCGCGGTGGATATGCACTGCTGATGATTCCTAACGAGGATGAAACAGCTGTATAGTGCTTCCATAGTTTCTTCATGAATTTATATTTGTTATCTGAAGCCCTGGTAAGCAGGAGGGAAGTGCAGAACATACTAATTCAGTGGCATCTCGTCAAACAAAAAGAATTGCAATATTTTTCTCATCATTTAGAAAAAATCCTACTCAACCAAATATTCTTCATTAGGTCATTATCTGAGAGATAAGTCCCAGTGAAGTAAAGAGCTGCATGTGTTGGGCAAGCATAAATTAGTGAGCAGAAAGATCTTTTCTCACCTTTTGGATACACCGAAATTTCACATTCCATTCTCATCGAGTCCCGATTGCATTGAAACTTTGTGAAAATCGGCCAAGGTTAACTTTGGCACGGTCTTTCTAAGTGTCACAGTCTGTTGCAAAGTATTAGAAAGTGTAGATTTTTTTGAATCGAAACCATATGCTTGAATAAGCTTGATATTTTTGTCAAGTGAATTTCCACATTTTCGATATAAGCTAAAACAAATTCCTGTTGAGAAGGAAGTTACCGGAATTGATACCATACTGGAATCTAGTCCATGACAAGTCGGGAGATTTGGCTTAACAGAATCAAGGACATCCAAATCCGTTACTTGCATATTGGATTATGTTTATCACTAAAAGTTCATTCGCGTTTCAAATATGCCGAATGTGGTATAAAAACAGCACTAACGTTTCTCTGCCAACTTACCGTTTGCCTTATTCGCCAGTTGGGTCAGGATGAAATATCGAGGGGGGAGGGTGTTCCCGGCTATATAAATGCATATGCCTATCGACATGAGTGATTTCTCTTTGAGTTTTTGGCTACCCGGCTAATCAGACTGAAGTAGATTTATGCTGTGGGGACCGCACTCCGAGCCTTTGACCAAGTGATCTGACCCACAACACAATTGGGCGATCTGAAGTTTACGTAACTCACTGAAAACAGTAACTAACTGCTCGGTTCATATGCCCTTTGAACAGGGCTTGACTTTCTGGGTGTCCAGTACACTTCTCTTCCACAGATGGCAGTGAGCACAGTGGGCATGCATGGTTGATCTGGAATTAATATGTAGCAATCTTCTCTTCAATGATCGCCAAAGACCAGTTTAACCGGTGGAGGGCACCGGGTATTCGCCTTCGTTTTCCCACTTCATTGTGAACATCTCCATCACGAGAAGGCAGTGTGTAGGAATTCTCCATTTGAGGCTGATTAAGACGTTCGGTCATTTGCGTGCATTTCAAGGGGCGTTCAGGGCAAGTAGCCGACTCGGGATCTGACACCCCAACCCTGACTACGCTGAGAAATTTGGAAGTCCTTGACTGAGTAAAAATGCTTCAGAAAAAGCACTGAGATCTTCGGTTGTTTGCAGTCACTCCACATACATAGAGAGCAGTTTAGTGGGATCTCCCTAACGGTGACTGACATAATATTGTTGGATTAGCTGCATACGTGGATTCAGGATTTATGACACTCCGCAGTTGTCACGTTTATACCAGAACTGGGAAGTGCACCAAATAAATAAATCACGGAGGTTCGCTAGATTTTTACATTACCATGTATTTTTGCGGTTATACGCAAGTCACCAGACGTAGGTGAGTTCATCAGAGCATTTTATTGGCAGCTTGAATTCCAAATTCTGACGACTGCTATTGGTGACCTCAAGCTTGGTTTAAAACTAATTGAGTATTGTTGCTAGGACTTCATGTAAGTAAATTCATAAGCTCTTTCGGAAGAGATCCAGCGCCTGTATTTTTTCCAAATAATAGGATACAGTTAAGCTTGTTTCTGTTTCTTTAAATGGGAAGATACTGACATATTTAGACCACCGTCAGGGAGTGTTTTGGTAAAATGTACATCCATTTCTCTTTATAAAGGAGATAATTCACCGAACGTTTTAAGTATGCATTGTTTTGCAGCGGGTGCTTTGTACCAACAAGGAGATGGTAGGTTTATTGTAACCTGATTTGAGCAATTAAGACTTCCCAGTTGTTATGTTTTGAGGTACAATGAATAAAAATTGTTCGTCCCAATGATGCTCCGTTGTGTATGAAATCACGTGTGAACTTCACTTCCGAGTCAAACAATGGGATCCTTTAATTTCGCCATCCATCTTTTAATTTCAGCTGGTAGATTATAGGTAATTTGTTTGATTATTTACTTGAGCCTGATTTATTTCTTCGCGTGCATCACTTTGAAATGGATCAGGAATAAAGAGCGTTTGCTTTCCAAATCGTGGAAACGAAGCGAAGATTTGATCTGCCTTTGTGATGTGCACTTTATCAAAAGCAGTTTCAAATGCCGGTAATATGTTAAGCTATCTAAAGCGATCGAGGCAACAATTAGCTGCGATTCCTGACATAAATGTCTTTTCATAGAAACCAAAATCTCGCAATGCAATATTCGATAAAAACAACTTGCCAACAGTCCTGGTTTTCTCTAACATCCTGACATGGTTCATTGATGATTCTTCTGGAACTTCCATTTATCCGCTGCAGTAATTTGCGTAAAAACGGTGAGAAGTTTGGCAGGAGTTAGTGTCCCTATTTAACCTATTGTTTGTGTTTCTTTTCGGCGCGTTCACCTTAATTCCATTTTTGTTTCACTGCTGACACCGAGATATGGGAGCTAATGTACATCTGCTAAACGACGGTGCGTTATAATTCATAGGACTTTAAAATGAAGTTCGATACTGTCATGACCACATAGCAAGGAGCTCACAATCCGTTAGATTTGGCTCTCTGGGTCAGCGACAAAACGTTTGCTAAGAAGAAACTCTTGAGATTCCGATTTACACGTTTTCCTTCCATCTGATCTACCATAGGGACTGTCTATCAACAAGTGAGCTGACTACGACAATCTTCTCCTAGCTACCGGTGAGGTATATCCGCCTAGTACTTGTAGACTGCATGAACGCTGACAGATTGTTTTCAATAAAATCATTTTCATCAAGTGAATTAATTATGTCATTCGGTTATTGGCCAATTGCTGATTTGATTGTATTGTCCATGGTCTGGTAAAATTTACTCTGAATCTCCCCAGACTGTACTACTTTGATAGCGTCGGGGACGAAATAACTTACTATATCAAGTCGAATTTGCATTCACTAGATTAGGAAAAATGTGGCCTTTTTGACCCGTTCTGCTGAATAGGTGTACTTTATTCTCTTCAGTCAATTATATCATGTACCTCAGCAGCTTTGTCCATTCTATACTGCGAATGATGGACGAATTGGGATCTTACGATCTGTTGATTTAAAGGACCTATTAGGACTCGCTGGATTGAACGAAGACGCATGGTTAACCACATTTCTTAATGGTGAAATATGGAAACCATTTCTACTGCCCGATTTCCAGTCATCAATTGCCCATAAAATAGTCTTTACGAATGACTTATTTAGGCAGAATATCGTATTACTTTTATCCGGTAAACATAGCCAGTGAACAAAACTCATGTTAGTTTCCTCACTTCCACCAAGTCATATTTCATGTAAAAAATGCATAAATTCTGCACTAGTGGGAATAGAACTTTCTCCACAAAGTTTTTCGATGCTAGACAATTTTGCTTTTTTAGAGTTAAAACGAACAGTCCACACCTTCGCTTGTCCCTTTGATTATGGGTGACAGCATCGAAGCATATTGGCTCACCTATTACCTGTGGATATATTTGACGCACTCATTAGGCTAGCGATTTCAATCTTTATGAGGCAATTTTCCATGTCACTCAAGCGACATAGATTGAAAACTCCAGAAGACCATCAAAACCAAACAATTTAACTAACGAGGAAATAAAAACTTATCAGATAGCTAACTTTCGTCATGAGTGACAGCCCCAACGATGCGGGAGTCATTATGAGAAATGAAATTTGTACTGGGAATGATGTATACAACCACAGGCAATTTCCGTCACCAAAAGATGGTATCGGAATTATCTGAATTACCACGCGAAGACTGCTGTTCGTCACTCCTGTCGGAATTTTATCAGTGATGGGTTGAGTAATACATGATGTAAATAGAACCAGAAATAACCACCCCTGACTTTTGCTGAACCTGATGATAGAGACGGATTTCATGATGCAAAGCTCTTAGAACTCATGAATGACGGTCAAGAATGACCGTTTAGGCGGCAAAAGAGAACAGACTCATGGTGATCACGCTTTGTCAGCAGATTATAAAACGTCTGTCAATCCTGTAACCATACCTTAGTTTGCACTAGCCATTTTCAGACTAAACTTCCAAGACCCTAGGCATTAGCAGGCAGAAGCATCCTAATTCTGTGAAGCTCCAAAACACAGGCACAGGATTTATTGGTAAAATATAAGTGAAAGATTTTGTAACCCAAGACCTTAACAGCAAAGCTTTAAATCAAAATCATATGCTTGTGTCCTGTTTCGTCTGTCGTAACCACCATCCGTGTCGAATGCGACTGAGGGCACTAAAAGCCAGTCTGCATAACCACTTGCAGCGATCAGCATTGAATGTTAAGCGACCAAATGGGTCTGCGATTTCAGCCAAACTAATAGGCTGAAAGTTGGTTGAGTATGTGGCCGACGATATTCTTGTGACCTGTCTGGACAAGGTGATTTTCATATCTCCGACTTGCTTTCTATTCTCCAAGCAAGTATGCAGTCGTCGGTCTGATTCCTTTGCAGTGTTGTCACCAAACCAGCTTTGATTTCGAGTATGCTGTACTTACGTTTTGTCTCCGTACCAGCTAATCCTCGCGTCAGTGGGTACTTAGCATGGTGTAGTTAATTTGTTTCTGACCTGTGTTATGCATCACCAGTGGCACTAGACTGTTAACCGTAATCAATGATAAACTGCTCCCAGTATCCACGGCCATTGGTAATCGAATTCAGCCAACCCAGGATATAAATTATGAACTAACCTTTATCTATTCCGACATCTGTTTTTTGCAGATGCTCTATAAAACAAAACGATAAAATAATTTTCATGGCTAAATACAATGCTCGCCTTTCTGGTTCGAATTCATCTCCTTACGGTGCATTTGGGACATTTTTATTGAAAAGAGACTGTCATTTGGACAAATCCTCCCGGTACTAAATCGGGTAAAGGTTTTTGTAAAACTGGTTTTGAGCTGACGCAAGGGAAATATCTGATCAGATATGCAAGATCAAAACATTTCGCGCGCAAAAATCGACATCGGAAACCATAATTGTACGCCAGATTTTCCGATTTTTAGATTTGTTTATCGCTAAATTTTCGTGCCCTTAATAATTGACAGCGAAATATGAAAATGAGCTTTTATTCGATTCGACAGCTATGGCCAAGTGCTACCTTAAGTGCAATGCATTGTGTCATGCTCATTCAGGATTCTGGTCGAGCATGCTGCTTGAACCTACCAGGTTAATTTGATGAATAAACGTCATTCGGACAGTTCGGTTCACATAAGTAGGTGTCCACTCAAATTATTCCCACTCGAGAAACTCGTGAGTACAACGCCTCCGTTTAGGAGGTAAGTTATCAACTCGACTCAGCCTCACCATGTTCCGGTTTTCCTATGTCCTAAAAAATAAATGGATTTGCTATTCTGTATTACTGCTGATCACGAAAACTTTATGGTATAAGTGGCAAAGCAACAAATTATTGCACGGGTGGCTTGTGTTGATTGTCGTTTTCCTCAATTCAGCACTTTTCCCAGAGGGAAAAATTAATCAACACGAATGGAAACCATATAAATGAACGCCATATTTGCTGATAACAATGCAATTTTTCGGAACATGATACATAACATGCAATTAACGAGACTGTTAGACAGCTTCCAGTGATTTCCGTCTGCAAATGTACGTTCTAGTTCACTTCTCTTCAGTTTTCCGAACGGAGTTTGACACTTTCCCAAGTCAATTTCACTAGTCCTCCTTGGTGCTTTAAATTTGCTCTCTAAGAACAATAACGGAATGGTCGATTATTAGCTTAGTTTGCTGTGATTCTAGAGGTTTACCAATATGTGGTTTTTATTTTCCGGTTCACGACGACCACACACTAATGAATGAAACGAAATTAGCTTCAGCTTTTGGGGTACAACTCCCAAGAAACAGCAAACCTTTTGCATGTTTTTCTCCAGTAAACCATCGAATATGAATACAGGTATGCTTAATCGGTGAAATAGGATGAGATTTGAATATGAATGGTCGCAGATTACGAGAGTGAAGGATTAAAATCCATTTCAGAAAGACTGGTTTCCACATTACAACATCATTGCCACAGTGTTCCTCTCAATCTTCCAGTAATGTATACATAGCTAGTCAGCAAGGAAGTAACTAAGTCCAGCTGACGATTCAAGTCTGTGAGAGCTCTGTACGGCTGGTTCCTTTTTCTCATATCCGCGGCGGTCCATATCCTCACATATTACGCGGGGATGAGGACCTCAAAGTCGAATGGCCCATCCATTAGGTTCTTCTGGTTGGCTATTGCTGGTTCACTTCACTTCAAAGCGATGCGATGCACCACATATATGTCATGGGTTTTTCAAAGCCGATGACTGTTACTTACATTGAGTAACCCTCTTGTAGACAAACTGTGTTGTAGAAAGCCTACATGCAAGATCGACTTCGAACCTCACCTGCTGTGTTTAATCAGTTTAGACTGAATGTTCACAGCTGATGATTCTTAATGAGTGCACGGCGTTTTGATGTCTATTAAAGGAGTTTTCTATGAATACAATACATGATGGATCATGTAACTGATAAGTTTATTTTGATACAACTGAGCGGCATAAACAAAAATAGTCTGGAAACCCATGAAATTGTTAGATTCCTATGGGGCAAGGAAAACATACTGGGTATTTATATCATAATGGTCAAAACATTAGGGATTATTTGTTGGTCATTTTTTGAAAATACATTTCCGCGTAACCAAGGCCAAATAGTAAGTTAGCAAGATATTTTGGTGAAGAAATTCAAACAATTTGTTTGTTTGTCGAAGGTGATCCTTTCTGTGGGTATACTTTGGATGCAGTAGTGTCGAAATTTGGTGAAACACTAATATACGATAATCACTCAATCAACGCTAACAAACTGAATACAGTGATTGCAATTTCATTATCTGGTGAACTCATCAGAATTTCATTAGAATTCATACTTGGGATTAGTCTTTTAGTGACACGAGTAAACTGAACTGACAAGTAAGATTACATGACAGAACACTAGAGGCGTCAGTCTATCTGACAGAGAGACACGGGTTAAACATTAATCTTGCAGACTGTTCTAGAAGAACTAAAGTGAATTCGAAGACATCTGAATTAACAAAGTAGTAGCTGGTTCACATGTCCGAGATGTTCATCAAAGTGGATATAAACAAACTATCCTAAGAACCTTACACGGAATCCCAAATTAAATAAGGCCAAGCGCTCAAACCAACAAGAATGTAGTATAAAGGATTCACATTCTGAATAAACGCCAGGCAACTTATATTATGAGGCTTCACAACTGCCAATAAGCCAACAAAACTTTGAAAAGAATTATGTCAAAGGCAAACGGATCACTCAGAAGGGAATGCAATTTATAAATTTAAATGCATGGATCATGATAAACGTTGAATTGGACATTCTGGAAGAAGGTTATCACGCGGATTCGTTGACATAGGTGAGCAAGAAGCCCTTTCATTGTCATTCACCTATAAAGACCAGGAACAATGTATATTCGAGTTGGAGGACGTTCCCATTCTAGAGCAAGCGTACAGAAGACATCTAAAGGAATTTGTTATAACACGGTAGTGGTCAAAACTCTGTCAATCAACACATCAAAATGGACAGTCGGGAATCTCTCAATACCCAAGAAGTCCAAACAGGACCAGAAAAATAACGAAGTCCGTTCGACTAGAACCAATAAATTCGAAGAAACAAGTAATTACAAATAAACAACATTCAGGTTTGCTTTGGGAAAATTACGAAAAACAAATGAGAGGCCTAGCTATAGCCCAGCTACCAAGCAAAACATCGCCAATTCATGGTCATTGCTTAGACAATTTCCAAAAGTCAGTTTACTAATCTGTTAACCTTAGTAATTTCAGGTCAACTTTGGTGTCCACTGGAACAGTTATCTTCGAAGGCGGGTGGGTCAGCAACCTGGAAAGTACTGTAATAGGAAATCTAACGTCGGCGAGCCTCCAGATTCAAGAAACCCAACAAATGGGTTTCATAGCAGAGTGGTTTGCTGAGGTTATAGTCAAGTGTGAATTTATATTAGTTTAAGTACTTACGAGGACAGAGACCAACGCGAACGCAATGACAGCGTCGTCCCCGTTAGTAGTGAACTGTTTGAGATCTAAAAGCTAAAACAGACGATCACAAGGCCACAATAATCGTCAATTTGGACTGCAAGCTGCAACGATAAATGAAAACAGTTGATAAAGGGAATTCATTCAGAATTGATTTTGATACACTACTTGCTACCTGTGCCTATTAGTAGTTTGAGTAATTTTCCGCAAACAACAGTTAGTGGATAATCTAGTGCAAATAAGGAGTTGGCTGTCCTCGAGTGCCGGATAAACGTCACATTTAATCAGATCTGCTCATTAAAACCCATTGATGACAAGGGCATTTGGGAACTGAGTACTGTTACTTTCTGGGCTACATATCACTTCCTGTTTTGCGGAAAAAAGATAGCTGACAACCGAAGCGTTTATGCACATGTTGCACTGTTACTAGTGGTGTTCAAATAATAGGCGTGATTATGCTTTATTTCTTGAGGTTTAATGGACTTTTCAAATTTCTTCTCGGGACAACAAAACGGACCCAAAACAAACCTGCATTGCTAAAGACATTTGGGATAACCTATGAAATTCCAAATGACTCCTATTGAAAAACCTTAACCGTCTCACCGTTTCGTTTCATCTTTGGGACTTTGATTCCAAATATCTTAGCAATAGCGCACTCAGGATATCCTTTTTTGACTGTCCAGCAGAATCCACGTGTGCAGTTCCCTTATTGTGATGCCACGCTAAAATCATGACTGGCTAACTTTTTGTTTGACATGCGATCAGTAGGCAATAGTTATTCGCAGCCTATGGTAGCCAAGCAAGCCTGATGTCAACAGTTGTTTTTTTACCCATTCTTTGTAAAACTGGAATAGAAAAGTGACTATATACGTGACACTCCTATTCATGGGTGTTGAAGTCCGGAAGCAATCAGCAAAATTCAACTAATTTCTGATTAACTCCGAGATAGGCTTCTTTAGAATCACACGTGATTCGAATATGCGGCCTTTCCTGTATTCCCAAGTTCGTCCGCCTAATTCGTTTGACATGGACAAATCACCGAAACCTAGACCCTACGCGCTGTTGTCACCCAGTGCAAAACTTTTAGGACAGAGGATTTACGGATTTGGTTTAGAAATTCACCCGAGAATAAGCACAAAAACATTAAAATTAAAAGTTGGCGAATAACTAGGTTGCAGAAAAACGAACGATCGAATATCGTAGGCCTATGTTTAGTCCGAGAACTTAGTGCTGGAAAGTCAGTCGAAATAAAGTGTCTTCCTGTGGCCATAAAGCATCCAGTACAGAAGCACAAATTAGCTTCTGATTGATCGTAAACAAGCAATGGTATAGTGATAACTGCATCTGCCCAGTTTCGGCCTTCAATGGTCACATTTTGATACCTACTTGTCACATCTTTTCGGTATGACGAACCAAGTAACACTGACTGCCTATATCGGACAATATACAAAAATGCTTGGATATTCAGTTGCCTCGAAGTTCCCGATAATTGGACCACGACAATAGGCTGATATCAGAAAAACCATAGGAACCAATTACAATAAGTTCCCAATGAAAGCTCAATGGAAAAAGAGAAGAAGCGGTGGGGTCATAAAACTGGAAACCTGGGGAAACCTTACGAGTTTACTCGATACATGCATACGTTTATGCGGTGACTAACCTGTGAGCAGTATAAACAAAAGATCGGTTGGAAACTAAATGCATAGAAAACTGAAGGCTGCTGAAACACCATATGGATAGATACACAGATGGATAGTTATATAGAAACGAGTGAATAGTCAGATGGATAGAACGATAGGTTACTAATTAGTTAAGTAAAAGGGCAATCTCTTCACTGTCAATCACGCAGAGCGTATTTTCAACCGTGTCTTGTCTCCTCGGAATCAACCGTCATAACATTTGATCGCATGCGGTTACCCACCGAATATCCTAAGCCATTTCAGAGTCGAATGTAAATCCGCTCACTTCCACTATTTTGCCTCGTGGTAGATTCAACTGGAGACTTTGAAAAAAATTATTACTTTCAACAGAGTGACAACTGTTAGAATTTGAACACAATAATCCAAAATATTTTCATTTCGCAAACCGCATCATTTTTATTTTCTCTATCCGGGTGACGAACAACGGTTTGTATGACAAATCGGAAGCTGAAAAAGTTTTAGTTCATGTAGCCTACCTGTTTTTTATTATGGCTCTGCATCTGTTCTTAAGCTCTTTTTCCATGTAAATTGTAATAGAATAATAATACTAATTCCATAACATAATTATAATACTTGATGTTTTCTGCAACCTTGTTCTCTTTCCTTGGGCCAAACTTCATCGTGCACGTTCCATGCCTAATTGGTCACCTCAAATATCGTGGATTGTACTATCGGAAATAAATGCACAAGGAATGAACTTGATGAATATTTTTTGTTTCCTTCAAGGTTTCCTATCATGTATGGTATTATGACAGACTTGAATAAGGCGGTTTTACACTTCTTCTCCGCTCCAACAACTACGAAGTGGTCGAAGTTCGATCATTTTACATTCGCATTATCACCTATAATCTTAGCAAACCACTGGTCTAATGGATAATTACCTTGAACCAGGTGATAATTGTACTTGAATCCTGTAAAAATCCCTCTCAGGCTCGGTTCATAGGGCAACTGAAGGTACTTTTAATTGTTTTGCACATTAACAGGATCCTAATCAATTTTGCAAGGAAACTGATGCATCTGTGGGACTGCTTACTTTCTTATTTTTTCAATTCTCTGTTGAAATCGATGGGTTTATGTTGTACAAACACCTCACTGTTCCGGTAACAAGAACCGTGTGAGATGTGTGTAGAATTTGTTCTTTCCATGGACTTTATTCCAGTCAAAAGTATCGGGAATCCTTTTGTGCTTAGTTTGGTAATGATCCGTTAGTGTTTATGTTGGATACCTTGTACGATTTAGAAGCATACTTCCTGTGAAAGGAATCAAAGTCCTTTTGTGTGACTCTGAAATGTCATTCTGTCACAGAAGAGGAAGACCTACTGTGATGGATTAAATCCACTGTAAAGACGTTGGCCATTAAAGAAGTCGAACAATGCCGGAATTTGTAACTGTAAGGAAATATCTGAATAAGTAGGACCATTAGGTTCAATAAATAAGTGACCCACGGCTTGGTGTTTAACAAGAACTGTTATTACAAAACACGGCATGGTACTCTCCACTTGTACACCAGCTTTGGAAATTGGCATTCAATCCACCGAAGAGTAAACTGGGTTTTTCATCTATGCACGACATTTGACAGTTCTTTTTTTCTACAATCCCAGTGCTATCTAAAACCTCTTAACGGAAAATATTAGTTTACTGGCTCGGAAAATGACATTGTTTTCACGCCTTGTGAATCGCACGAGGTGCCGTTTATGAACACTTCCATTTCATTAACGTTTTCTAAACGCGTTTCAAATGGTTGTACACTTTTCTGTTTCTTCTTAGTCTTTCGTTGCTTCATTTACGAAATAAGACCAAATAGACCTTCAGTAAGTCTGCGTTGTCGAATTGTTAAAGCCCGCAGGCTGCGGCGCGATAAACGCTCACTCTTGAGCATCAATTTTAATGTGATAGCGTAGACTTCCTTCCACTCCGACTTCAAGGCTACGTCAACGGGGTCAGATTGTTTACCCTTGGGATTCCATAGAGTAAATCTTGACAAACAAATATACGAACAAAATGTGGTACATGAAAAGAAAACAGATATTTTGCCAAAAATCGATCCACAACATAAGAAACCATTCACATTTATATCGGGCTCTATATCCTTGTGTGATGTTTTCCAAATTACAGTAAAAGCATAAGCTATGGGCAAAGAATAATTATGTTGCCGCAATTGTTTCGTCGTTTTTTGTCTCATTCCACGGAAATCAGTGAAAGCACCATGATCATTTTCACCGGCCGAGGTTTCGGTCATCATGTTGAAACCTTACCGTGCTGTATATTTACCTGGCGATCCCATATTGTCTCACAATTTTCCAGTGCAGTTCAAAGTATTTGTCGAGTGCCGACGCGACTGCTCCAGCAAATGCAACCATAGCTTGTTCGCATATTTGTCAAACGAAGTAAGTACTTGGAAAATGGCACATGCTTCTGCATTACAAGCATACGTGAGAGCACTGCATGCAAAATGAACGCACGCTACTTGAACTCGGTTTACTGTAACAGTTCCCCTCTACAATCTACTTCTCTTGTATGGCAGAATAAAAATGGCTGCATCATTTACTCCACCGCGTGCTGCAGGCCATAGAAGCAGCCAAGATGATGATGCCTTCATCGCATGATTATATCTTGTCATTGTCTGTCAGCTGCCGTCACTAACCTCGTCTGCTTTTGCTCCCAATTCTGATGTCATTCTTCCAATAGATCTTGGTATTCGTAGGCACGATTCAAAGTTGGCACAATGACCGTGATTAGAACAAAATAATAAAACTCGTTAACTTCTTCAACAACCAAATCTAAGCACAGACTGTACAGTTTTGAAGCTGATGCATTCAGTTAACCACCCGATCAAGGCTTAGCGATAAAAAGTTGGACGTATACTTTATGAATGTTTATCATTTACGGCAATTTAGGGATCGCAGTAATCGACTCTAATTTAGCGTTATCAGGTATTTATCGCAAATAAACATTTCATGTGTAGTTGTACCTTAATTTGCTTTCGTTCACTTCCTAACAAATGAGGGGTATGCACGTTTAGGTCGACAGCTTGACGGAGCGACAGTATGATTTTGCCAGGGAAAACGTTCCCTTTGGGATGTGACGAACGCGGTCACCGTGAGAAGCTATAATTCTAGTTCACAGGTACTGCCAATGGGAAAACACCTCAGAATGGACCACATAATTTCAAGAAATTCACATACTATCTTAAAACCAAAATGAATGTTATTAGTATCACATTGTGGAGGCTCTGAAAGGCAAGGGCAAATTATGTAAGCACCTAGTTCTAGGATAAAATTCGATGCTAACTCAGAATAGGCCGAAATATCCAATACAGGGTTAAAACTAGCTGCATACGTTGTTCAACTCCAACTACTCTCCCAATTTGCCTGTCCTTGAATGTGTTAGTTTGCAGCCTCTCGCAACGCTGGATTGGTTGTCTAATTTTTTGAGGGGTAGCCATTGATAACAGTATGAACGCAATCACGAAGGAGCCACGGTAACCCCGGTGGTTACGCAAAAACATGTCTTTTATTTCGTAAAACAATAAGACACTGTATGCGGAAAAGTGATGTGAAAACCAACAAGCAATAACTGCACACATGTCACACAACAAATGTAGAGTGAAAACGCTCGACAGTAAATAAAACTCAATGCCTCCCGATAAGGAATGTTAACCGTTCTTTCAAAACGAGTCCTACGTGGTGTTACTGGAATTGCAGCAGGCATCTAGGGCAGAGATGGCTATCCGACTTGTGGAAACTGTTAGAAATGGTCCTGAATGCGACAGAAGAAACAAAAATGAGTGGTAGATTTGGCAAAAATTTAGCTTCCGGTGTGAACGGACGTTCTATGAAAGCCACTTTAAGTCACTTGACCGTGTCAAAGTCCTGGTGGCAGTTACCCTTAATAATAAAATGTTGGTACGCACGAGAAAGCACGCGATAAGTTCTTTCTTTAGAAGACTTTAGGGGTCTACGAACAATATCAGCATGAACAAAAGCAAAAGAGCAGCAAGATAGCTCACGAGGAAGGCGCGATGAATAAGAAACACAGCCGGTCGGGGATGGTCGAACGTGAAGCACGCAGTCCTTCAATCGGGTGGCAAAAGATGGAAAATCCAGATCAATAGATGTGAAATCGTCAAAATTGTCACCAGGGGCACAAGTGGAAGTGCAATGCAGGCCCTCTTTGACGGTCTTCGGGATACCCGGAAAAATCAGCGGTAATCGTTACGACCAACTCCGGGGACGACGTGACCATAGTAGCAACCTTCAATTGACAATGAAAATGTTGCACGAGACCTTGTGAATCAGTGTAAGGGTGATATACGCAGAGCCGAGCTTAAACAGCAAACCGCGGGACAAACTCAATGGGGAATGGGGACCACTGTCGGTAGCAGGTACACCAAACAAAGCAAACCACTTTTCCCAGAAAGTCTGTACCGCAGATTGAGATGAAATGTCTTGCAGGGCACACGAGACGACTAATGGGTTAAGCGATCAACACAAGTGAACAAGATCGTAAAACCGTTGAACGGAGGAAGAGGGTCAACCAAGTTAATGTGGGTGTGTCGAAAACCACCATCAGGTAGGGGCAAGGTCCCCGACGAGGTAATAGTACAGCGGTGTACTTTGGAATGTTGATAAGGTGAACAATACCGCATCCAGTTACGAATTTCCATACGCACTCAAAGCTGAACAAAACGATTGGCAATCGGTTTCTTGGATGAGCGGATATCAGGATGGGAAATTGTATGAAGGTGGACAAAAACAGCTCAACGAAATGAGTGAGATATAAAAAAGCTAGTTGTGCAGACAGAAATTTCGCAAAAGAACATTTCATCCGCGAGGAACAAAAGAAAAGCGAAAAACTTCAAACATGAATGAGAGTGTAGTCGTCCGAATTCAGGATTGGAGGGTTGAGCGGTGGCAATATCTTCCAGGTTTACGGTGGGTCGGGGCGGGGGGAGAAAACGAATGCAAACTGTTTGTGCGCGCCATAGGGCATTAGCAACAACGTTTTCGAACCATGTCAGATGGTGGTTGATAATTGCACAATAAATTTCAGTTGGCGAGTAGTTGTCCCAGGCGTTGCGAAACACTTAAGTAGGGTATTTTGATTGATGGGATTCAGGAAATTGTGACCATCCAAGTAAATCCTCACAAATTCTCTAACGAAATTTTTGTACCATATTTTGAGCCAGTTTCCACGAAAAAAACCAAAGTTCTGTGGCATCGCCGTGAATATGCTACTGCACTTCACCAACTGGTATCTATGAGGCATCCATCTTGAGCACTAGGTGAGTAGTGCCATCGGACTTAAGATAAGGTAAGAAACTCACTTGAACCAACATCTATTCCAAAGTCTCAAAAGCCATCTTTGCTTTCGTCGCGAGCGAAAAGATTCTGGAATTTCCGCATAACAAGTCAGTGATTGGCCGAAAAACGGAAGGTGCAATTGTAAATTAAAAGGTGATAATAAATGACGATTTCCAGAAAATGGCGCAACCCCTTACCTACTCAGACATGGGATAACCTGTGATGCCAGTGACTTTATCTGTCAATGGAGAAATCCCATGAAAATCTATACAGTGTCTTAGAAAATCAAGGCTGTTGAGGTCAGGGCACAGTGCTTTGCTTCATAAAACAATAAGGCGCTATGCGTAGAAGATGATAAGTAAACTAACGAGCAGTCAACGCCCAAGTGCCACAACATCACCGTTAAGTGTTAGAAAAACACTGTTGTTTTAAAATAAAACAAATGAAAGAAAATTTATTGTTCTATTGACAGATGATGGTCAAATGATCACCAACATAATGGTTGGGAATAAATATCACGATTTGCAATCTAGTCACCGTTGACGGCTTTCCCGTTCGATAGCCTCTAAGTGGTTAGACCGTCCATTTTTTCCTGATCTGTAATAAAGCTTACATGGAATATAAGTGGAGGAAATCGTAGGAAGTCAAAGACAGATATAATCCACCGATAAATTTTACACATACACATTTCGTTTCTTTCCGGGTTACCTAAGATGCACGAGATTCCGAATCCAACCAGCTAAACAGTTCCAACGCCTGAAAACCTGCGTTTCGTCCTACAAAACCCTCCACTCACCACTATCCCAACAATTTATTATAATTATTGGTTCTTTATTTGTAACTTCCTTAACAATCAATATCCACGGCTTTCATCATTCTAGTGGTGATGAAATGTTTGGGGAAGTTTCTCGCTGTCAGGAAAATTGTACGCAAAGCAACTGGACGTTAATCCAGTAAAGCGGATTTTATAAAAACGAGTGGTACCGTTAAGCTACTTCAATAAATAAGTGATTGCGTACTTTTGTGGTTTTTTACAGTCGCGAACAAACGAACCAGTAATAGTTATCTTATGCTCCCACATTCTATCTCCTGCTCTACGAATTACTCGCCGAAGCAAACACATACAAGCAGATACTAATCTCTCACCACAAAATATTTGACCCCTTTATTCACTAACACAAAAACAAATGCGTCATCTGGCCAAAACAAGAACTAAAACCGCCAGGAAGACCGTCTACTGGGCTACACTTAAGATTATGCATCGTCTGGGCTCATTTCACACGACTCATTCCCCGTCGCTGTTTGAGAGGTATCTGTGATATCCAGATGAAACATCAGTGGGAACTGACCTCCCACACAGTGTATCATAGGAGTGCCTTTTACTGTTCTATACCTTACCACACTGAACAACAGCGTACTGTGTCCTGTGTGCTACACACTTTTTGCTCGCACGGCTTTCTATGTCGTGCCGTGGTGATTTGGTATGGAGCCCTAATGGAAACCACTTTCCACTGTCTCGTTTAGCAATACACCAACGATTTCTGACCATTTCACATGCATTGGTGGTGGACGTCGGTGCTAAATGTGCACGCATTTTATCGCTCGGTATGTTTGCTTACCCGCCCTTCTTGCTGACGCGACCACCCTCATCCGGCCTGGGCCCAGGGCTACAAAAATGGTGGACAAACTGTAGTGCGAACTGTGGTTTTACGCAAAGTGGGGAGGGACAGATACTAACTTGAGAATTCCTCGCTTTTTAGCGAGAAAACTTACCTCGGAAGTGAACAGCCGACGGTTCCCACGTAAACATTCAAAACTGAGAGAGAATAAAAAGAGGAAAGCAGATGAGTATATGAAGCGGAAATTATATGTTGCCAAACAACCGAGGGACTGGTTTGATAAAACCATGGGATAGAAATTGGTGACACCACAAAACAATTACAGATTGCAAACAAAATTTTACTATCCGATGTTTCTCTCTTATGGGATCGCCTAGTCACATTTCGGCTACTTTCGCCTCACTGACGTTCAGCTAACTGCAACCAGGTAGAGAACTGTGAGATTCTCAACAATAAAATAAAAACATCTTGTTTTGAAGTTTTCTAACCGGCATCAGACGGCAGGTTACCACGTTTTTCCGACAGCATGTTTAATTTGTATCCGCGGGAGATTCTGCAGAAATTATCTGATCGGGGAAATTCTATAACTCAATGTAGATTCGATCTCATTTATTGACAAAACACCAACTTTAGCACGGCTTGTACTCGGTCCGTCAATCTGTAAGGCCAGGCTGAGGTATGCACAAATATTCTAGTTAAGGATCTTTAGGTATTCTCCAAAAGCCCTTCGGCGCACGTTGTGTCATGAACCGCATTTTTAAACTGGTTGTCTAGGCAGTGCTTGTCTAAGAATTAATAGGCATACACTAGTTAGAATTGACAAATATGATCGGGTTGTGAAATTCATGCCCGGTTCCGCCAAAAGTTGCGAAGGCTGGTAAGTCAAATTACACTTAGTGTCAACCGAAAACAGTAAATAATGGGCTTTTAAGCTTCTTGTTTTGTGATTTGTGTCAAAAACTTTGTTTCCGCAAACGGTGACCCAATACATGCGGCGCATCTAAAGAATTTTCATTTGATACGTACAAGAAGTATAGCACCAGTCTAATGTTATTTTCGCGGTTATTCTCAAATATGGTTCGGTTATCACCTGTTTCCCTACTTTCAAAACAAAAAGTGACTGATGGAACTCTTCTAGTTGCAGCCTTCCCCCCCCATCGCAACAAAATCTCCTGGACACTGCTTTCGATTGCTTTAGTTCAATTTACGCTGCTGGGTAAAAAATTGTTCCACAAAATTGCTCACATGAGAAGATATCATTAAATGTTTCAAGCCTTGGAGTAGATTGGGCAGTATCTCTCAGCTTTAGTATCGTCCACCTGGCTCATCTAGAATGCATTTATTTGATTGGTTGTACCTAATCAATATTTACAGGTTTAAGTCACTGATTCATACGCTTACGCTTCATCGTGTCACTTCTTAAACTGCGTGTCCAGTCGACCACAATCACTTGCTGCAGAAACGATTGCACATGCCACCGATAACATCATGTTCCGTAAAAGTAAGGCTGTACATGGCGACTGGAGAAAATATTCCAGCTATCCGAGAAAGGCTCAGAGTTAGCCGTTGTAAACCATACAAATCGCACAGGATTTGTTTAGTACCTCTCAGCCCAAGTCATTGGAACTGGTGCCAGTATGAAGACAGGACTGATCAAAATGATATCCCAACATCCATTTTTGACAGGACAATGTTAAAATTTGTGAAAGTTACCAGTCCATTCTGATCTCTTAAATTCTTTTCCTACCTGTTTGTAACAAGGTGTCCCTTGGAACCGATTACTAATAATTTAATTCGAGGTGTACCTTTGCATGCTCTAAGGTTAGCATATCATGCAAGATGATTAACATTTTACTGATTACGGAATAGATTAGTGGTGCAAAATGTGCACTAGTAAGCGCAATAATAAGTTTTTTTCATTTGCTTTTCGATAAGATTTAAGCTCACCTTCCAATGACTCCATTTGGTAAGTTTTTCTATCTGAAGGGAGAATATCACGTGTAACACGTCCATACTGCATACAAATGAGAACAAGCTGATAAAATATGGAGAACAATCTGACCAGTTTTGATAGTGTTTAGCGTTTTGTTTCCAAGGATTAGTTTCGCTGTCTCATTTTTGTGTATGTGCGCATATTTTGCAGAAATTATAGCAAATTATGGGCCAAGGTTGAACAAATTAGTTTATACGACGAGTTTACAGTGGACGCTGGGCAAATGAATCCCCCATGGTGTTCGGTCGTTCTATCAACATTCTGTAGCATCAGAGAAACTTATTTCGGAGGGAAGCATATACTTGTTTGAACGATGTCACAAAGACGAAATGCTCGACACATCGCAATGCACGTGGTGTGAATAAATGGGAATAAAACTACTGCACAACTTGGAGAATTGTTTTCATTTTCGCCTCTTCCTTGTTCACCAATACCCGAGCTAGATAGGCCACTATAAAAGTGCCGAAGTTCGAGTCGACGCAAGGTGGCGGCAGAAGAACAGGCCAGTGATCAACAGATGGTTTCAGTCTTGAAAAGTCTGGGGACGAGGGCTGAGCTAGACTCATTGTGCCAGTTGACAGGTTGGGTAAAACGAATATAAAAGTCAACATAAACCAGGTCTAACAATAGCCATTCCACAACAGTGTTTCAAACGCCCGTTTCAATAGCCTTGGGTGAAATACGGTGAACTGAACATTACGGCCAGAAGAAAGAATTGCCGGATGAAGTTGGACAAAACTGAATTGGTTTTCAGAAGTTGTTAAGCAGTTCTCCTTGAAAAGATACATATAGGATTGTCTGGACGCAGTATCGAATATGACATTTTTTTCTTCAGTTGTTGTTTGGACTTGAATTCGTTTTTGTTCACAAAACTAGCAACGGATAGGAAGTTGGAAGTCCAAGTGACAGGATTTGTAGAAAACGTTCAGCGCTAAGTGAAAATCAATTTCAACGAATTACATGTTATATCTAACCAGGAGCAGAAATATTACACTCGCGTTTAGGTTTCACCGAATTTTATGAAATCCAAAGAACTTACATCTAACTAGGTGAGAGGCAGCAACATTGACAGGGTTAAATAATTTGGAGGGAGAAGGAATCAGCAAATCGATTGTGTAAATCAAAAACGGAAAGCATATTAATATAGGACTGTAACGTATACCAGAAATGATGATGACCTGTTTTCAGGTTACCTGTCTCGCTTAGCATATTCGGCATGACTGTGCAAAAAATAGTAACATAGCCGGGAAATTATTTGTTGCGCACGATCGAAAGCATCATGATTTTGAAGAAGACGCGATCACGACACCATCCAATCAAACAGCGCCGTAGAAATTGTGACGTTTGTTTATCCTGTTCATAATCATTGGACACCTGATCTATGGCGGTTCCGATTTGAAGCGACCAATTCGATTACTCCAGCAAAACGGAGAAGACAGAGGAAGGGAATTACGAGGTGAAAGAGATTTTGCATTTAACGCCGCACACGAAGAATGTATTAACGGAGCCTGAAAAGAAGCATGAAGTTGTAGAGTGGAAACAAACAATATTGACAGATTTCGCAAACCGTTTGATGAAAGGTGATTCGCTAATGCCAGGGCACTCATACCTGTGAGTCGATAGAATCTGCGCACGTGGTCGTGCTGGCTTAAATTTGATGATCGATGAAGCCTCATTAGATGCTAACAAACTTGGTTTACGATTAACCAAAATAACTTGAAATGCTCCACGAGGGTGAGCTTCGTGATCGAATACCGATAGGTGTTTCGCAATCGACAAGGCTGGAATTCTTGCGTTCGTCTTACTATCCAGTCGACGAATGAGTCATCCGTCACACCATTCACTTAGACACCTTCTCTCGTTCGCTGAAGTACTAAGCCCCAACGGTCCAACAATCTTATCGGGACTTTGAATCGCTTCTTGATGCTATAATGCTGAAGGCCTTTAGTGGGAATATGTATTGACATTGCGAGCGAGTGTCTATCCACTTCTCATTTTCAACACTATCTCCTGGAGATCCCGTAAAGTGCGAAGCTACCAAGGCACAAGACAAACGTGATGAAAACCTCGGTTTTGCGCTTGGCTGATGCCAGAGATTTAATCATCGGATTCCTCGAAAAAGCGATGGTGTTTCGCACATGTTTTAATGATTGTAGTTGATATGAGTCGGATAAATTTAAAAACATCTCGACGAGTATGTTACAGATTCCAGTATCAAGTTGCTAAATAACTTCTGAATTAGGCATTATGAACCTGGAATTGACGGATACCTTTCTCAGTGACACTACAAAGCACTTTCGGAGATTTTCAGTTTTGCAGCCGACGAGGATGCAGTGACAAACCTTATCCTTGCACCTGAAATATCCATTGTTTCCCAAGCGCCTCCAGCATATACAGGCCAAAGTTCAGTATGGATCAAATGAAAAATTTGACTGAATACTATGAAAGCAAATCAGGGTGATTTAATAGTATACTAATGAATACATTCAAGATGCTGATTACGTAACCCCTCTAACGGCGGCGTTGTCTAGTGCAGAAGCCTTAAACAGCGGTTAGCAGTTGATGGATGTATTGTTTCTAAAGTCAGATAGAGATCCATGCACCTTATTCATGAGGAGGCAAGACTATATGGAAGAGATGGTCCATGGTTTGACGGACGGGAGACAATGTGTTGCGTCTACGTCTCCGGGGCTTAGTACTTCAGCGAACGAGAGAAGGTGTCTAAGTGAATGGTGTGACGGATGACTCATTCGTCGACTGGATAGTAAGACGAACGCAAGAATTCCAGCCTTGTCGATTGCGAAACACCTATCGGTATTCGATCACGAAGCTCACCCTCGTGGAGCATTTCAAGTTATTTTGGTTAATCGTAAACCAAGTTTGTTAGCATCTAATGAGGCTTCATCGATCATCAAATTTAAGCCAGCACGACCACGTGCGCAGATTCTATCGACTCACAGGTATGCGTGCCCTGGCGTTAGCGAATCACCTTCCATCGAACGGTTTGCGAAATCTGTCAATATTGTTTGTTTCCACTCTACAACTTCATTCCTCCTTTCAGCCTTAATGAACTTGTTTTGCGCGCAGCGAAAAACAATTCCAACTCTTTGTTTTGTAAATCCATTCTTGTTTCCCCGATGATTTCATTATAGCTTGCTTGCCTTTTCTCGGTCACTTTTCCCTAAGCTAAATTCAATCAATTGTCCAAGTTTATCATCGAATCGAGTAGGTGAGAAATACTGTGGCTTCTGAATCATAAAATATGTATCGGTAAAATAACTGCTTGGTCTTTGAAATAATCAGATAATTGCACACGAATAAACGTATTTAAAGAAACTGACATTTTACGGAAAAGCAAGCAGTGAGATTTTTCAAATAATAGCTATTTAGCAGATGGTTCAGTTGCATTCATTACCTATCGAATTGTCCACGAGATTGTCTTTCGCTTGGATGCGCTTTTAATTCGTGCATATGGAGGCATGAGCATGATGCTTGTTGCAGTGGAGAATTCCTTCGCTAGCTGTGTTAAGCTGTTGCGGATATACCGAAACAGCATTTCTAGGTGTTCTTCAGCTAAAAACCATGTCGTTCTGGAATGCTGTGAATCTCTAACCATAAACTGTGAACCTCCTCTGTACTCCATTGCTGTTGTTGTTGTTGTTGTTGTTGTGTCACACATCGTTCAGAGAAACGTTCCCATTTAGATCATTAGGACCATACCAGAGAAATGAACTACCAAATCATTATTCTTATTGACTTCTTTATGCTATTTGTCTCCCAGGATCACCACTGTCAGGTTCATTCTTATTTCTACTAATTTCAACTGACTAAAAATAACAAATGTCTTTGTGGTCAACATTTTTATTGTTTTGTGTACGAGTCTTCAGATGTAACGTGTAAAGCGCATTTGGCTACTGATCACAGTCGCTGAGCAGATCTAGCGAGCCTTGTGTTAATGGCGCATGGGCGTTGTTATTTCACTTTTCTTAAGAGATGTTGACAAACTATCCGCCGACCATCAAATAGTCTTCTAATATTGTCTGCGCTAAACCAGACTTCTTTCCTGTAAGAGTACAAACTGGTATGGCTAGAGTGATATAAGCGAAACTAATTTCAAGAAGCGGTTAATTTGGGTGTAGGCATAGGATGTCCAGCTCAGCACACGGAAGGATTGTCAACCAAAATAAAGGTTCTCAGCTGGATGGCGAGCCTGTTCACAACAGCAATAAGCCACAAATTAGAATCCAAACTGAAATGATACCGCCCTGAATAACAGTCATGGCATTCTACCGAGAAAAATGCGGAGATGATCCTGAAAGACAATAAACTTTAGATTTCATGGGGAAATCACAATGATGACCAACAATGCTGTGCATCTTGAGAATATAAACTGACAATCTTGGAGTGCGCATATCTGAATCAAATGAGTTTTGATCCCAAATGACTTCGAACCGCGACACAGAAACCAGTAAGTGATTTACACTAATGATAAACTCGCAAAAATGTGACAGAACATTTTGAAATTTTTACCGCCAAACACCAAACTAAAACTTCCTTGGTATCGAGAAAATCAGACAAGATTCAACTTGGGTTAAAAGTACTCATCCGCCGTAAAATAGTGGTTATCAGTTCCCGTGACTTATTATATGTTAGCATTGAACTATTTAATCAGCGCTCTATAGGTCTTACTGAGCACGGTATTTTGTCCACATCTCGTTCGGGCTAGAACGTTAGTTTGTTCGATCTGACGATGGAACTTTAATTGGAGTTTAGGTCAGAATTTTTCAGCATTTTGAACAACCCCGTGTACTGTGCAATTAGGATTCTTTCATTTATTACTGGTTAATCTGACTTTCTGCAATTCGGCAACAACTTCGTGCCCCCCCCTGGATGGATTTGTCTGTGCAGAACTACAATTTGCAATTGTGACAACCACACATTGAATGAAAATCGAAAAGTTTTAGGTGGAGAAGTTTGAAAAAAACGCATAAGCCCCAATTATAAACAATGGAATCGGTTGCTCTGTGTTGGCTTCTTCGTAAGGTATTCCCACTTATCGTTACGTGGATCTGATACATCCAACTGAAAACCATTTCCCCCTAATATGAGATTTTTACCGCATTATCAAACCAGTTAAGACGCGCTATCAAGAGCTTTATTTTAGAAATGCGCTGCTTTTCCTTATGTATTCTATACCATCAGGGAATCGGGTAGGAAGAGCATTGATCAGTTTGCATGAACAGGAAACAGTTGAAGAGCCGTCTAATCGCATGCTTCGTTACTTGGTCTAAATTCGCCTTTTCGTACTACTACTGGTGTAATCGTAGTCATGTATACTCCAGAATCCGGTAATGTTCTCAGGGTATCATGCCGCACACAGTGATTCAAGCGTTTGGAGGCTAGTGTAACCTAGAGCAGAGAATCAAAAGTCATCTCTCTGTACGTCATTTAGGCTGCAAAGTGTGTTCACCTAGTGTGTGCGAAATTTTCACCCAAATCAAGAAATAGTCAGGCGTCTGCTTTTCATAAAAAAACTAGTGTTACTTCGAATTTCTGAATAACAGAAACAGAAGTTAGAATTCCATGTTCTCCGTATTATGGGTTTCGTCAATTTAAGTCGTATTTCTGTCCCGCAGATCATCGTTACCCTGAGCAATAATGTTTACTAGGCATTGTCTCGCAAAACCGGTAAAATGGTTATAACGGAAAAGGAACCAAGTAAAAAATGTCTCCTGCTTCAAACTGTAGTTCAGATACTATGTGGGAATTTTTTGGACGGCTATAGAATCAGTACGGTGTTGCACTGACTATTTGAACAATGTGGGGATACGGAAAGAATAGCAATCATATTCATGGTTTCATTCTATTTGGGTGTTTTCCTGTATTTTTGATGTATGATCGGGTGGCTTTCAAATCGATCGTTTGACTCATGCAAATGTTCCAGTACCACAATGTGTAATGCAGTAACTATTTCCACTATGCTTCATTTCCTTACAGAACGAGTGTTTCACGTGCCTACTAGAATGCATGTCTGCATTCACCCAGCAAGCTGAAAAAGTGGGCGTAAGTCAAAACCTTTGCTAATCAAAGGCACAATTTGCCATTCTCTGTGGTGCTTGAAACAAAGTTATTTCGTGTACCATGGTGCGCTTGTGTGCAACCGTAAACCTTCCCGGTGCAGTTACACAAGCCGTTCAGTATCATCCTGTTCTAGCCTTTCCCAGTAACAGTGGCACGTTCATTTAGAATGTGCATCTAACCTCAAGGGGAAGATAATGTGCAAGAACATTTATTTCACCTTGTACCACGCCAATGCAATCACTATCTCATCGACTGCTTCGTTTTGTGTTCCTCTGTGACCCTTTGTTTGTCTGTAATCCACTAGTACCTCAGAGGAATGATAAACGGCTAGCGGTGGTCAACGCGTCCTATTAATGCGAGGGGGTTACGGTACCAGATTATTCACTAACCGTATCCTTACTTTTGGGATGTACAGCTGAAAATAATTGACACACACTAAACTGGCTAACTATATTAGGTCCTAGTTTTGTTATACGTGTCAACAAAACCAGGTAAGTGCGGTATGTTTGTGTGTCACATTCAAGTGGTTGAAACCCTCGGTTTTTCCTCCACCGATGGTCTCAGGGAATTTTTCGTAACCTTGATAAAAACGTGATAATTAAAACAGGCCTGCATTGCCGAATCAAATCCGACAACGGCCAATTGATGACTAATAAAGCATTGTTGCTGTACTTATGTAGCAAAAAATAGCAAAAAACAAATGCGCTACTTTTGTGCCATTGTTCCACTTGCTGTGTACGTTTTACTAATTAGATAATAAAAACTATTCGGGGAGATTGCTTTTCCCGATTCAGATTTTGCACTTCGTTTTCACGGTTGGTTTCTGTCCAACAAGATTAGGAAGAAAGTGTCAACAGTAGGCGAGTAACTAACATTACGCAACTTAAGGGAACACGCGGATCATTCTAGCGATTTGTCTTTTGTTTTTTCAGCACTATTTGTGGAAATACGACCTGTGTTAAGAACATCTCTAATTAGACCAACAATTCAAATTAGTTTTCAATAAGACGGACTATTCATCGGAAGAGGTGTGTTCTGTCCATCCCGTTCAGACAGGCTTATTTTAGCTGAAATAAATCTGATGATTTTGCAGTTTAAATGAAATCGCATTTTGCTTGAACCCTATCGACAAACAGATTCATTTGACTCAAATACGACGTCAAGCAGACGGGGCCAATAGTGATGGAAAACTGTCGGACAGTTTGTATGCTCCTGGGAAGGCTGTTCGACGTCGACGGCTGAGGCACAATCTGTTCGCCACGGAACGCTCGTCAAGTCCAACCAGCGGAGCTAATTGAAATGTTCGTTTTCAGCTCGTCCGACCATGTGTTTATTCACGCGTTTATTATTCATTTTGCCCAACCAAATTCATTTGTGCATAAAACAGATATGGCTTGTTTTTTGTGAGTTTATACGTCATTCAACCATGCACTTACCGACTGCAATAAAAATGTCCATACTTTAAAATATTCCCGGTCCTTGCCACATTCTGTCACGTGAAGACAAAAAAATATGTTAATCAGAATGACTTAATCATCGACCCGACCTCATTCAAATCTGCTACAACCTTTTGGTTTGGCATTTTAATCATTGGATTGATGTTCATATTCATTTTCCACATTTCCACAACCAAATGCCTTAACAATTTCCTTTACGTGTTGCTTTCTTTTCTGGTCCACAAGATAAGGTCACTGAGACGCTGAGTGCCCTAGACCAATTAGACTAGTTGTCTTCTTTCGGAGAGAAAATATTCATATTTTTTAGCTTCAAATGGTCAAACTGTGGCTCCAGCAGATACCAGGATTTATTTCTTGTCCAAACCACTCCCAGTTGGTATGACAATTAGGCGAACATGCGTCGTCACAGGTGCCAGAGTTTAACTACTTAAGCATGAAGAGCAACCGGGAAATATTTGCTAGTATCTTGATGATCGGAAATCGGGCGATGGTAATCGAGTTGTGGGTGTTTGCAATTTTGCCTGTACAATTGCTTATCATAATTAAAATCCCCATCTGGGAAAACTAACGAGTAAATTTTATCCAAGTAAAAAATCCAGTACATCAAAGCTGGAACATAATTGTCAAAGTACAGTCAAGTTTGGTGCCCTTATCCTAGTGGAAAACTTTACCAATTCCTCCAAACAGTGATCTCAGGTAAAATATCCCAGCAAATTTGTGGTACGTTTCAAATGCGTGAAACCTAAAGGTTTGTGCAATTAGCTTTCAAACAACAAAAATTTGATGCATTGAGTCTTGGCAACATTATTTCCTGGCAGATTTATGGCTAACTTTGACCTTGAACGAAATCTCTCGTGCACTCCCACTGTCTAGTCCCACACAGTTTGTCCAATTAGGCATAAATGAAACAAGTAGCCTTTTCGTTAACAAAGAGTCGGGAAGGTTTTCAGGGATTGTGATTGCTAGACTCAGCGTTCAGATGGCAAACGTTTCATGTGCATGTACACTTGAAATGACAACGTCATCTCGACTGGTTATAAAACGTGCGTGACCTAAACGTTGGCTGAGCTGAAGCTCAGCGACCAGAACACCCTGGAGAAAATCGACAACCCGAGCTACTACCAACCAAAATTTTTGTGACCTGAGACACAAACCTTTTACTTCGTTGTTATGGTGACGGAAATGATTCTCAGTTTCAGAAAGGAATAGGTCGTTTAGAATAAGAACAGTTTATAGAACAAACGTCATTAGAATTAGAAAATCCCTTGAAAACAGCCTCAACAAAAGCTAATGGCGATAATCGAAACATCGATTGATTGTTAAGTTCATTGGGAACCAGCACTTTTGCAAAATGCACATCCTAGTAATGCCTGCACTAATTCAATGTAAATTAGCTTCTTTAGTCTTAAGGAATCGGGTCCTAGTGCCCCATCAGTAGAAGGAGCAATGATTTTAAATACATTAGTGTGGTAGGGACTTTTCTTGTGCATGCTCAGAGGGCGAATGTTTTGTTTTACGCTGTCCTGCGATCAGGTTGTTCTTGGTAGCTGAGCTGAGGTGGTCACCTGATGAAATGGCAAAAGGTTTGGAAGCTTTAACCAGTAAATTGACTGGTGTACCTCTAGTCTAACTGCCGCCTTTGAGTTCACGAGATCCCTTTATGCAATACCTGGAGAAAAAAGGTGTCAAGGCTCAATATCACAATCAGTGCCATTGTTGCACTCGAAATCTTTCCTTTTTTGAAATTATTACCTCACAAATGACATCTCACTATATCCCCTACTCTAGTGAGTACACAATCTCGTGGCGACAACCAAACTAAAGTACTTTGATGGAAACCTAATAATTGTAATGATCGAAATTCAGAGTCCATTCTCGGCCGAAATAAGTCGTGATCCGAGTTGGTTAACGGTGACAAAAATGCGATAACTGCTGTATATCGGAGGTGAATGTAGGCTCAGTCAAAGAGAAGGACAAGTCTTATCATTCAGCGGGATTGTTGTTATTTGCGATTTGGTTAATATTCCTAGTTAAGACATTTGTTATCAAGACCTCTGGGCATAAGATCGAAAAGAGTTCAGTTTTACCAACACCTGTACCCATGATCTTTGCGTTCCTTAGACCAGCAGTGTGCCAATGATTCTTGGTGTGACATTAGGACCAGAAGATTGTGCTTTCGGTAAATCCCACCGCCAACCCTTCACTGCTGGAAGCCTTCCTAAAAGGATGGGTTGTGTGATTACCCTATTAAAAGAAACAGTTGATAAAAGGAAAAAGAATATGACCGACAGGGAGACTTTGTTTAAAACAACTCTCCGCAAGTCAAGTGTTTTCAAGTAACGAAGCCATCTCTTTTCTACCAGAATAAATCTAGAAATTTGAGGAATTTCCACCTTTGCCTGATAAAATGCATAGCATGTTTGCCCAAAAAACAATTACTTGGGTTAGAGTCTCTGGTGATTTTCACTGATTCACTAGATTTTAAATGCAAGCAAAACGGGATAGAATCCAATCATGTTAATCAATCATAAAAGTGCAGATCAAAGGGTACCGATAAGAAGACCGTTTCCATTGTTTCTCCTGATAAGTAACCCAGTTTTTTCTCAGTCTCGCAGTCCAAATCCTGCGGAATTTCAAGGGGAGCAGCTGCGAAAGTCATACTATGCAAATTTGGTGAAAACGCTGTGGTTTGCCTGTCGTGAATAACGATCAATGAGATAGCTATCACGTGGTCAATCAAGAAATCGTAAAAAAGCTTTTTCACTTGTATGGAATCCAAATATTGGATAAACTGTGAATTCGTCCTAGGGACGAACAGACCCACAGTTTCTTTCAATCTGAAAAATACATACATTTGACATTGGAATAACCGCATTTCTTTTATGATACAAGCTGGATTTTTGGTGATCTCGAAGATGCCTTCGTTTAAACAGTCTCTGAGTCAAAAAGTAGGTTTTGCCGCAATCTATTCCAGTTTACCTAAATCATAACCAAGGGTCTTCTTAACCAGACTGGACAGGTTTCACTCAACCGCCCAAGTTTAGAACGCTTCAGTTATATTATTATATAATAAGATAATTACAAGTTATAATATGGTAATACATAATTCTCATATGGAATTCTAATTTGCAAATGTCCTGAAGAATGTTCAAGGCAGTTTATTTAGTGCACATGAACTGCTGACCTAGTGTTTGGTGACCGTAGACAGCTGCTGCATAGTTACCCGTCAGTCTTGGTCTCTACTGCCTTAAATTGTATTAAAACTTAATTTTCGTCACGCTGTTGTGTGCTATATATATATATATATATATATATATATATATTGAACATCAGCAAATGCGACACTTAGGAGTTAGACGAATTTTTCAACGGTATCGCCGAACTGACTATTCCTCTAATGCAATTTGACACTGCGGAAATTTACTGTTTGTGCAATGGATTTCAAAATCCAACCCAGGAACTCAGGCCAAGAAATGCAATTCCCATATATATTTTTTCAAGTTTCTATAGATAAGGATAATGGGTCATAGTGCTTATTGAATATAACGAACCGTTGATGAAGATGCTCAATTTCTAAATACCAGTCGGTGTCCAGCTTGAACAATGTTAAGTTCTTATCTACGTGAAGCCGTACATACAAGCGGTATGGTCAATTCCAAATGCGATGGGCGGTCTTCAAAATGGTTCAGCTAAAAGTGAAGTCGAAACGCTAATCTTGCAGTCCGCAGGGAATTGCACGGCTTATTTCTCTGTGTACGAATTCTAATTTTTGGATTTAGAACTGTCCTCAACAGCCTGTTGTGTGGCCAGGCAAGTGACACTACAATTGGATTTATCAACGTGAAAAACGAAAATACAAACAGACCGTTCCCGATTTTCTCACTTGTCCGCGCACTTTGCTGGCGTCACCAAGTCACATTAAGCACGATTGAAAGAGGAACATATATCTGGTTGAGCGATATAGTATATTAGTGAACACTCCGTCCTATATGAAAAATCCGTTAATCATTCAATTACACCCTGAGTCTAGTTCAAGAGCTATGAACGCAGCTGCGACCAACATTCCTGCATCCTAATCACTGATCTGCATTAAGGCATTTGTAAACCATTAGACAAACAGCAATAACTGAATAAGGTGATTTTAGATGTAAAGCCTCTGAAGGAGTTGACGTTACGGGTGTGGGCATGATGAACAAAGTTTTGCTACTCAATTTTTAGAGCGTTGCTCCCTGATATGCATTTGTAAAAGCCTCGACTTCGTTTAAACACCCATCAAAATTCCCTAACATGTGCAGAAGCTTGCCCAGATAATCTAATAAAAAAATCATCGCAGTCTAAACCTTCCATCAGTTGGTTTTTTACGCCGTCACTCCGCCAGTCACCACGGAGAACCCACTCCTATCCTATACATGTTTTCTATACCTTCGAAGTTTTTGGTTGCTCTTATCGTTTGGCATATTTCTCACTTCGACTTGGGCTTGATACGATCATATTCAACCTACGTCCTAAATTCAGTTGGCTTCATCGCGTTCGCGTCTTCTTGGGCCTTAATTTGTGTTTATCGTTAGCTGATATTCTCTTGTTTATTTCACGTATTACTTGCGGACTTCTACGTTGTAGCAAAATTGAACTTCGTGATTCCTGACCGTCTTCTTAACGGAACGTTGTCCACCAGCGTCATTGGTGGTTACACTTTGCCCATGCATTCTATGCTCACATGCTCGTCAAACACTGCTAAACTTTAAGCTACTCCAGGCGAATTTCTTGTCGTACAGCCCAAGTGTCGTGGTTTCCAATGAGCACAACAATAGTAACGAATAGGTGGTACCAACGATCGGAGGAAGGTAAACGTGATAAAAGAAGAGCGGTAAGACAGATGGTTAGGCAGAGTGACTTTCCCCGACTTTGTTAACAGTTCACACGAATTCATTTATTTTAATGGCGTTTGGTGTAAAATTTGACATACATATAACCGTTCATTTTTTTCTTTTTTGGCTGGCTGTTGCTACTGAACAGGTGCAGTATTCCGTCGTTGACGATGTCTTTGTGCAAGAGCATAAAATTTTTTCGTTTCAATACATTTTTGTATTCTTCCGGCTATTCCGTTCCTCCTATTAACATTTGCTTTTTCACTGTATAATGTGCACAGAACGAAATAATTCAACAAGACAAATTGTAAAGGAACCTGATCTTCCACTTATCATTGTTCACATGAGGTTATATTGCTGAGGTATGCAGCTGGTGGCCAAAGTGTGACGCTGACTGAATCTCTTGCCGATCTGCTCGCGGAATAAAACAAAAACCCTACGACTAATTATCGGAAGTTTTGTCATTTTCCGTCGAAGAATCAGAATACAATCTTAAGTATTTCTCTGCTTTCGGTATTACATATGATGCTATTTTACTAAGGTTCCTGTGCAGTAGATCTTTCTCGGTCAAACAGCCAATAAACCTCACCAGCATCCTGTCATTATCACACTATTTTTCTACTCGTCTTAGTGGCTATCAAGATTCATTGCTGCTTTTTTGTAATGTTCCTACTTGAAATGTTAATATGGAATCTGGCTTCTAGCATTATGGGACGGGTCTGGACTGCTAGCATACACTGAAATGATCTCGAACGAAACTGTGCAACTTAAAAACGAGAAATCCACAGCCTCTGGAAGACACCTTTGTTCAAATTTATCTGGAATCCAAGTGCTATAGTACAAATACGAAGAATCCTGATGAATGGATTATCTTCGAGCCCCTTGGAGTATGTTCGAATTTTTCTTTCGTCTGCAACCGCGGTTCTGATTTGCTGAGTGTGTATGCGAGTTATGGAAACGCCTTATCGCATTGTAGTACCTGACTGACACAGAAACTCACCATAATTCTTCTTAAACTGCCGCATTTATTACGTTCCTTTAGTGTATACCAGCCAGTGAATCCATTTTTCGCGCGGATAAACATTTGGTCCTCACCCTAAATCCTCCGGAACAAACTAACTAAATCCAAGACCTACACTTATATGTAATATTACCTGCGTGTGTTACACTCGAAGACTGACACGGTATTTTTTCCTCAAATCTAAAAGTACCAAATCGTTAGGGGTAATGACAGACTTGACTTTGCGATCATCTTGTAATAGAATCGGTGAGCAGTTTCCTATTACGCGCTCTACATCAGTTAAGAAAATTAGTAGGTTTTGTCATTCACAAGTTGTTGAGTAAAGACGGTTGGCGCAACCCGTTTCGCAGATAAGACATAGTAGCATCGCCCATGAATACCATTTAGAAGCTGGAGTTTCTATTATATTCCTATCACCGCTAGTTTTCCATGTAGAACACGTTCGAGGGTTTGGTTCATGAAACTTCTCAACTCAGTACTGGTCCAAATGTTTCTGAACTTCCGCCACGTTGTCCCAAATGCATGTAATAATGCAACCGCAAAGCCTTAGCAAAATACGGCCGCTACAAATGGTTATCCATAACCCATGGTGTTCAGCCTTCGTCCATGATTTTTAGTCACATTACGTTTTTCTCGGATTCACTAGTGATCTGCTTACTACGCAACCCACTAAAATAAGGCTATAGATTATTAAAAAGTTCTAAACGTATATTTGTAAAATACTTTTCATAAAACAACGTCTGTGAAAGCATTTTCGTTAAGCGCGGGTGAATAAAATTCATGAAGGGATCGGAAGAGAATGGAAATCCCACAAATGTAACGTGGAAACCTGTTCCAGGCAGCTTAAACTGATGGCTTTTAATTCCTGCAGGCACATTGCGTAAATCACCTTGTCATCCCGCCAGACGATTAATGTTGATGAGTTTGAATTTACTGAAGGCTGCCTCTTTCGAATCAAAGAAATTCATATTTTTTTAGCCACAGAGTCGAATGTCTTGGCTTACTTTGAACCACATTGGCTGATTCACGAACCGCCAAACTATTAAAAATGAAGCCAACTGAAGTAAGAAACGGTTGGCATTTTCATCCGTCTTGGTTTCAGTTTTAACAGATTGTTCTATGATGAACAGATTATCAAATGGCGAACTATACTGATGTCCCTTATTGCTAAAGTCAAGCAGTTTTTTTAGGTATTATCTGTCAGCAGAAAACAGAGGCCATCTAATGGCTCCCCTATCAGTTAGGCCACAAAAATTAATGCCCCTCACTTCTCTTACCGTTGAAGTTATCCAACCCTTGTCAGGCCCCTGGATACAGAAAAGACAAAACAATATACCAGTAGACTTTGTATTCGTCTTTTGAAAATCTCAGTGTCAGTTACTGAAATAATAAAGGCGCATTTTGCAGGCTGGTATATTCACCTTTGTGATACCGTGCAATGCTCATTATCAAGGCTAAGTGTAATGTGCGGACCACAGCTGTCCATTAGCTCGATGTCTTTTGAAGCAAACACCAGACGGGTTTTTGTGTGTTTTCCTCCTATACCAACTCTACTATTTGCAAAAGCATGCCGCGTTTAGCCACTTCTGAAGCACCAAAAACAAGTTTTTGTGCTACTATGCGTCCTAGTTTCTCGATCGAGTATTTATCAAATAGGATAGTGCGCGGAGGCTAGAAAACCATGGGTGAAGACTAAAATTCAAGCAATATGATCAAATAACAACTGGAAAATATTTAGTTGACAGTCCAACAGAAACCTTAATCTTCCACTAAAATCGATAAGATTATGCGTGCTACAGTCTCTCTCCAATGCTTGTTCTGATAGCAGGTATCCCAGGCTGAATTTCATATGCCCCTTATGGGCTCGCTGTAAGACTGGCGTAGCAATACGTCTATCCAACTACAAATCTATTCAGCAGGTTCAAGTCCAGTCCTTTCCAATCTTATATCTCTCTTAGTACAGTAACAACGTCTTTCTCTGCGTGCTGCGGAACAAAATCATAACGATATGCAGTTTTCAGATGGACTACTGATCAGTACAATTTTTACGTTAAAATCAAACAGGAACTTCTGGAAGAAACTAATTAAAATGAGGCAGATTTATATAATCTTGATCACACTTCATCATTCGCGCAAAAGACCATGTCCCGTATGTGGTGGACTATCACACTTTTGCCCCTGCTAAATCCCATCAACACAACCAAAACTGTCCCCACCTGGTTCCTTTCCAGGGTACCATAAAATGTACTGAGTCCCGTGAGTGGCGCGTTCCGCCTCAATGACGGACTTTTTTCAAGTGTATAAAAGCAACTTTCGGAAATCCATGGCCAATACAGGCAAGATGGCACTGTAACGAGCAGCGGAAAGCACACAAAAAATCCTTGGTAGTATACCCTCATTACAGCACAAAGAATAGCAATTTGAATCGTCAGCAGTACTCTTGAGAACAAAGTCCACGTGTCAAGAGCGAATTTCAATGTCCCATTTAAATTCGTAAGTCATGCAGCAAGTTCTTATCCGAATGATAATTGACCAAAAATACGGCGTGAAAACCGTTGTATTTGTCCACTAACAGGAAGGAAAAATCTGGATATTTCTGTCCTTTCAACTGCATCCCCCGTTGGACTACTCTAATGATTTGCCAGTAGGCAAGTTGATCAACGTTCACCATAGTTATAAAGCCCTTGTGTAACGACATAGATGACTCTAATAAATTTGTCCTTGAAAGCAAGATTATTGGAAAAAAAGTTGGTTGCACAGTGGGCTCCTTTCAGCTTATGAAACCATCACTCCAAATTGGATTTCAGCAGCTTTTATTATTATCCGAGGTAAATCACGTTGACAGTCGACAGGCCGAGCTAGCAACAGAGCGAAAACGCGACCCAAGTGGTACTTATACATCAATTTGAAGATGTGAGAAATAATCGATAAATATTTTCGGTGCAAACCAGTTTGTGTATTGTCACTCAGGCATAAAAATCACATGCATTAGCCTCTGACACCATAATTTCTCCTGGAACAGCACAGAAACTAAACGTCAGGATGCGTCCAATGATACTCATAATGAGTCAGTTTTGATCGCGTTATTAACACCTGCTTACCATAGCTACAGGCTTCGATCCATCTAAGAGAGGAGGTCAGTTAAATAAATGTCTGCTCTTTTGGTACTTGTGAAAGAAGCAAACTGTTTATATTGTTTGTACATTCCGCAAGTAATACTGGTGTTCTTTGATAATCCACCGGCAGTGCCTGAGTAATCGCGCTGAAAAATACTAAGAAAGGCAAATTAGAAATGTGAGTAATCAAGTTGTGGTGGTCTTCAGAATGGTTGGTTTGTTGTTTTCCGTTTTTAACAAAAATAATAGGTAGTTCCTTGTATCCATACACACTACACTTCCCAAAACATTAAATACTCACCTATTTCATTGTCGTACTCCAGATAAACTCCAAGTTACCAAATTATATTTTCTCGAAGTGGCTGCAGTTCTGGCCTTGGGAGGGACTTACGCGATTGCTTCCTGCACTCCAAATCATCCAGAATCTCTACCTTCAAGTCATAAACTTTTTCTTTGAGTCGGACATAGAAACATTTCGCTTGAATCAAATCAGGAATCTGTTGAGGCCATGCTTTTGGTCTCCTCAGGCTGATCCAGTTCAAAGGAATCACTGTATTCAATCACCTGTTAGCAACCAATAAAGTATATGTGCGAGTGTAGTGTTCTGGCGAGAAATGAAATTGACAGGTATGGCAATGGTGAAGTTTCCTGATATTAAGCAAACGTCTTCTACACTACATGCAGATGTATAGTTGCATTTACTTTTCCTGGGAGGAGAAAGGGTTCAACCGGTCATAGACCATGAACTCTCCATAATGTGATAACTTATACATTGCTAGTCTTTTAAAATCTTAATAGTCAAATGACTTTTTACTTGTACCGAATGCTGCAGTGTCGATTCTCCTCAACGTTACGCAGATAAAATGGTGATTCATCCAATGAAGTTTTCCTGCTTATGGCGTTGTTCGCGTTGGTATTTGATAAAGGAATCAATTGGACAAGAGAAAGAACTTTTGCTTCCTTTTGGGGCCAGAGGAGAGCAGTTGCAGTGGTGATTCGCCCGCATCTTGATAGAGTTTACAATGGAAGAGTCGTTGCCTACCTGACTAGTAAGCAGCTTAAATTATTTTACCTGTTTCGTGAAGATATTAGACCACCGAAAATGCAGAGAATCTCGACGAGGGGAAATCTTATCTCCGCATAACTGGATGGTACGCAGCACGCCGCCCGTGCATTAAGACCGATCTTTTTGTAATTAAGACATGATGTTGATCTTTCCCTCAGACGGACACGATCTCGTTCTTGAAAATTATACACCTTACTTTTGCATTGATCTTAAAATACGTGGTGTCCAATGAGAGACTAAAATGCAAAACACATCATATTGTACACGTGGAAGCATCACTGTCAGCCTCCGGCAACAGCTATGTATACTTTTTCGTGAAGTGCAGGTTCCCAATTTAGACAAGAGGGACAATACCTGATAATCTGGGGTGTTAACTTGACTGATGTTGTAGTGCTATGGATCATCCTTTTAGTGCAATAGACTCCCCGGTAGCTATTGCATGACAACCTGGTTTTAATGAGAACATGGCTTCTTTAGGAGCTTCAAGCAAATTTCTACCCATAGCAAACCTGAACCCCAAACCAAAGAGACATTCCGTTACTTTGATTTTAACTAGCGTCTCTTATTCTGCGTGGAATCGCATTGAGACAGATATGAAAATAGGATTGCTGCGGTTTATCTTAGTTTCATTAATAGACGGTTCGATACTCCGGAAGATTCAACCTCAAGGGTCCTACTGTATTTCGGAAGGACTGACACATGACCACCGAATTTAAAAGATTGTCGCACAATACCCAGTCCATCGGTACATCCAGTTTGGTCCGTCATCATTTGGATCGTAGGTCAGAAGCAAAGAAGATCGTTTACATTAACTGCCATAAAGCAGAGGTTAATAACATTCTTTTAGAAGTTTGCGAAACGACATTTTATCCATCTAGCTACTTCAGCCGGTCAGCTGGCTGCATTATAAAGTTGCAATTGATATCGTTCTAAGCATGCAACAGGTGACAAATTACTCACAGTTAACTCATGGTGACGTCAGAAGACTCCAAAAATTGTTCCTCTGAGGAACTTTTTTGCACACTGATGTTACATAGAATTCTAGATGCTATCACTTTGGCAGTCTTTAAATAGACTGCAATTGCATTTGTAGTATCCCTTATTTTAGTATAATGCCAGTTATGATCATATGAAAGACCTCGATCTCCTTTCTCAGCATGACGTGCAATATTTCTCCCTTTTAAGTTCTTAGATAACATTGTGGAGCGCTGCTCATTCATCAAAACAATATATCTAATGAGACAGCTTCAAATGGAGTTATAATCTAGAGAGGCCCCAATGGATGCTCAAGGCCCTTTATCTAAATCACGTGAATCACTGAACTGCTGCTTGGTAACCGTAAGCATTTATCTTGTGGTCCTTTGCAAGAATGGCTTCACACTATCTCAAGTCTTTTAATAACCAAAACTTCGTTATTATTTTATGTGCACCATGCACATAGTAGCTGAATGAATGGCGTTTCATTCATAATTGATATTATTGTTTAAATTGAAGTGATTTTTTCGCTTGCTGCAACGATTTTGAGAAGACCTCCCCCATAACTTAGGTAAACAATTCCTCTCAGTTCCTACATCACCCATCGGAAAGAGACACCAGTGTGCTTCATTGTTCCGGAGTCCTGATCTGATAGGTGACAGAGGCCGTAAAAATTGCCTCTGGTGTCTGAAAATTGCATTTCGAATGCTGATAACGCTTTATTCTTAAAAAGTCATTGATGCGAAATATTACATTACGCAAACATCTGTCGTTTTTGACGAAGACGTTATCGCTCAATGCAAATTATCCAGCATATTTCTAGTACTTGAGTGAGCAAGATGTAGTGACCATTCTTTTTGCTGCTGTTGCCCAGACTGAACACATTTTCTTGTTGGGGGTTCAATACATAGATATTCAGAACTACTCTAACCAATTTCACGAATGTGATGAATCACAACAGTTTTTGCTAAGAAACATCGGCTTATTGTACGAAAAAGTTCCGTAATGTCTACATGTTACCGTAAAGAACGACAAGTTGCGATGTCTTACATGGATGGTCTGCATATGAGCAAACAAGACACCGAGGAGTCTGGTGAGTGGTTCAACGGTATCATCATGTTGATCAAACCGTCATATGCCAGTTGACACTGTTGAATGTGACTCGGCCTGAATAGTGCATGTCAAGTGTTCAGATCAGCAAATGCCACCCCACATATCTCGACATGCTTCCACAGACAGAGAAAACATGCCACTGTAATCAGTGACTGAAATGAATCGTTGGTGAAGATGATCAACTTTTTGCATTCCACTCGACAGCAAGTGATGAAGACGCGGGTTTTTAGTTGAATGAAACTGTACGCATCAGTGGTATAATGAATTTGAACAATACGGCTATTTTCATAAATGTCCACTTACAACTGTAATCAAGAATTTATACCAAAATCGATTGGAAGTTGAATATGATCAGTTTGAACATCATCTCTGTTTAAGTGATGAACCAGCAATTACATAGGCACTTGCGAATAAAAAATTCCACATTAATTTACATGCTGATGGCTGAGTCTATTTCAAGTCTTACCAATGGCAACTGTGACCGATGATACGACGCATGCGTGATCCACCACCAAGTTTTATGATTTCTCCTTATTGTAGCATGCATGAAACATGTGACAGAGACCAATATTTGGACTACTTGTCTAGATAACGGAACGGCTTGAAGTTCCGGATGCGGGCGTCAGGAACCAGGTCGTGCTGCCCACTTTCATAACCAATGCCATGGTAAGTGTATTGAGTAAACAAACTGAATATCACTCTGGTTTCCAAAACTCTTATTGAATCAGCTCGAAACTACCCATGGAATTCCGAGACAGTAGAACTCACCAGCCGAACGTGAACTATATTCATAATTCAACCAAAACCTCGAAGTTAGGGTTAAACAGGGATATAGAGTGCATTTGATGGACCATAACTTTGTACAGTCTAAGTCACTACAAGCCCTTGGAAGTGTACGGTATGTTGGCAGTTGTATTCGACATCCACAGTCGCTTTCCACCGGTTTCTGATCACTGAATTAGATTCACGTTTTTTTCGGGATGTGAGATGGTAAGGATCTTTGGACTAGTTCTGTGCCTTTCCTTTCTAATCTCACGTGCAAGAAATACGTGCGTATTGTGGGGCTAAATATGATTACTGAACGAATATTCTGTCGGGCTGCAGAAAGTCTCAGCAGGAAATCATGCGCATGCTTCCATTTCTCTGGTGGACGATGCTCCACATTACTCAATCGGCAACTGTGGCGTCAGTGGCAAACCGCTGGAGGTTCGCAACATCGTGTAAGCCACAAGCTCACGTCAAATTCGTGTGCCTAAAAGAAACCCACCGGTAAAATATTTATTTCAATCGAAAATTTTTGTTACCAGGTCTACAGGACAAACAGCAGGTTTTCAGTCTCACGAAATTATTTTCCAATCCAATCGTTTTTCTATACAAAGCATTTTCGCACATCATTAGTGATTGCAATTTGAATGCGACTGGTTGCAAAGAGATGGTGTTACTCGAGGAAGAAATACACTAACTGTGTCCCGCAGTCCATACTTAGAGTACCGGAAATTAATTTCTCACAAGTTTGCATTACTATTTTGTGAAATTGTTTGTCATTAGAATGGCTACCCAAAGTGGCCGAAAAGTCGACCAATTACACTTTCTACTAACAACGTTGTTCTAGACTTTTGAGTAATTACATACATAAATTAATCACATGACACATCGAGTTTTCGATACACATCGAAACTTGTTCGGTCCACATCTGAACCTCTCAAGACCTTGTATGCTGAACGGGAAGCTTAGTTTCACCGCTCAGACTCGTATTTAGTTGTGGCTTGAACTGGATTACTTAAGTTGCATCCAGCTTGGGCCGTTGACGATTTAGATTTCTTTGATGGCAATTTTATTCTGGTTTGATAGTGTGAATGTTGTTTCGGTCTGACACGCCAATGGGCTTCGGCCCACGTTCAGTTTTCTGCTTTCATTGCTTCATGCATGTCACGCAACGCACGTGAAGAGCACTGTCCGAGTAGATGCCACATTCCGTGACCTTGCTATCCGGAGAAAACTAAGTAGGTAATAGTGGCCCAGAATGCGAATACTGATTGTTCACATAGTGCAATTTGCCATGTAAGTCTCCCATTTAAGGCGGCCTAACGGATAGCTTTATCGATGATGATAGACTCGGGTTTCCCGCAACCTGTTGAGCTACAACCCTATCTTGAACAGCATCCAAATGTTATTCAGGCTATGCTGTACAATAAATGGGGGACAGTGGAAAAGAAAACGACAACATTTTCATTGATTAGGAAAGTTTTTTAAGAAAGCCGTTTGTACTATCACTCAGCTTTGTTGTCGTACGTTCACATGGAGTGATTGGAATATCAGCGATAACGCTCATCAGCCTATTCTATCTACTTCTACTTTAAACAAAGTCACGGTAATATATCGATTTGTGGCTTTAAACGAGTAAATGAAATTAGACGTTACATCCATTATTGATGTGTCACGAACGAACATATTCACAGGATCCTCAAACATCTTTCGACAACTGCGGTGAACGTGTTTCACTTTGTCGATCAGTTTCAGGTGGCAACCGGACAACATTTCGAAACAGCCAGTGGTGATCTTCTAGGCACCAAAAACACCAAAGTCTGACGTGTTTCATTTGTTGGAAAGTAAGTGAGCTTTAATCGGATATTTTATCGTAAACATATGGAGAATAAATTCATTTCAGAAACACACGACCGGTTTTGCGATTATTGCTGCCCGTCAACTACGAAAACCAGTCCCGGCTTTTTCAAATATGACGATGATTAAACAGGAAATTACCAGTTAGGTACACCTGTTGAACAGAAATAACCGCGAAATAGATTATATTCTTTTGAGGAAATTTTTTTCATTCATCCATTTACGACACTGTTTATACTTGATAACTAAAAACCAAGAGCCATGTGTCCTTTTTCTAAAAACTGTACTTGACTAACCGACGAAATCCGTCCACAGATCACAACTGACCAATGATTTTCATGAGATTTTGGTCTGAAATTATTTGTCTGTTAAACTTTACACTAGTCCCAAATACTGCATGAAAGCAAAAAAAATGAAACGTCAAACCCGTCGCCATTATGGTTGTAACGAGACATCTGGCATACAACGTTCATGACAGTTGATCACAACTGTATGATATTTAGGTGTAATTGTCGAACTTGCATCTGGACATTTCTGTGCTGAGATTTGGAGCAATTTCAAATACGTCACAAAAAACTGGGGAACGACTTTGTGTGCGAAGCAATGGTAAATTTTAACAAGTTACAATTCCGTTTGAAGATCAGCCGAAGGAATGCAAATGATTGTGCCGGGGACATGATGTTTTTGATGAACATGAATGCTCTCATAGGAAAACTGAACTGGTGAGGTTCACCATGGTTTAGCACTTTGTGGTTGTGGATTTCGTCTCATTATAATCTGTTTGTTTACATTATATCGTAAAGATTGCTTGTGGATGATACCACATAAAAAGCAATCTCGGAAACAATTCGAATGATACACGACAAGATAAAACATTAGGAACAAAGAAACCACTCAGTCCCAAGCGCACGAATTTTTCGCTCTGCATTGATTAGCGACGTTCGGTATGAAGACGATCCACGCTCTTTTTGTAACAGCTTCTAAATACCAATATGCCTACACATCAGTCGTTTTTAGAGTAGGTCGAATCCTTAGTTAGTGATTATTCGATATTTATCTCTAAACATCATGCCCAATCACGTTTACCGGAGAAGAACATCAAAAATAATGTTTAATTACAAGTCTTGGAGATATTTTCCGAACTTCTGCTACCCGGCATTAACCCACACGAGTAGCCAAGCTTTGCAAGTCTTGTCCAAAGCCATCGTCGTACTTAGGCCATCTCCAGAGAAGTTATCTGTCAGTAGATGTTGACTGCATCGCGCTGGAGGCCCGTGGCCTTGCAAATCAGTGACAGGTAGGGACAATGTAGTAAGGTGGATTTCAACAAGCCGTTGAGAGGCTGTCAGGTAGCGGAATGGCTAAGGCGTTCGACTCACAATCGTTCGTACCTGAATCGCGTCCCAGTTCGGACGCGGTGGATATGCACTGCTGATGATTCCTAACAAGGATAAAATAGCTGTACTGTGCTTCCATGGTTTCTTAATGGCGAGTTGAGCGATGATATCACGTGCTGAACTATTTCATGAAAAAATTCAATGTCTTACTACTGACACATACCGAATACTTTCTAACGGTGGATTATTTATAATCGAATTTCTTCTAAGGCAGTGACAAAAAACTAGGGTTTGCCTATTATTTTTATTTCTTTATAACTGGCAAATGATGAAGAAATAGAAGGCAAAAGTTGCCTTATTTGACCTGGTTTTGCTTCATGGAAATATTGGAAGCCGAGCGCATTATAGTTGCTTCACTGACTTAATTTGATCAACAAAATGCTTTTTGGATTTAAAAAATCGCAAAACTCTGATATAATGGCAGCATTTGCAGAGATCATCGTTATTGCTGATTTTAATTAGTTCTAAGTGTGAAAATCATTTGGTCAGGTGACTAGGTGGAAGCTGTTTTAGGAGTGGTCCGAAATGCCACCCCGAATGTCTTTTATCTGATTCCGACACTGCTATTGACCAAGCCCGCCAGTCAATACAACAGACAAAAACCTCGAACCAACAACTAAGTGTGAGCGATGTTTTCTATAGACCGCGGCACGGACGTAGCATCGATAAGACAATACGAGAGATGGCAAACCACAAGAGAAGGTCCCGAGTGGTCGAAGTGTTTTGAAAGGAAGGGCTCGCGAAAATGGAGCACGATCGGAACATCTCGTGTGCGATAAACCAAAGGCGACTAGAAATGTCACAAAACTGATATCAAACGTTAAAGCGGATGTTAGAGAAAACTGTGTCCGGAATGGTCGATTTTCTCCGAAAATTCGCTGTAGTTGTGTTTCGGGTAATGGAATTTTTTCTCGGTGCTACCTCAGGCAAGTACATGATGGTGCCTTCCGTTTGCTAAGATGTCAGGAATTTCACATAAATCCAGTTTTGAATGGTGATATGTTATCTGACCACGTTAGCCGAAACCATGCTGGAAGTAAGATATTACGGCAGAACAACATGGTTCCTATCAGTAATCCCACAAAATTCCCCTGCTTTCACTTGACATTATCTATGAGGCAGTTCACTGCCGTGCTCCAAGACTCATTTAACCGATAATGTCGTCACACCTAAGAATATACCTATGCCACCAGGAATCCCGTACAGTCGGAACGTGTTTGACGCGCAACTTCCGAGGCGTGAGTTTGTGGATACTTTCCCGCTAAACGGTGGTGTTTTAAGATATTGTTCACAGTCCCCTTTCATTAGTTAGTTTTTATTTACGACGACATTCCTGTACATATTCCACCTTTAAGCGAGAAAGTCCCACTGTGAATGATTTAATTTTAAGGGCTGACGGTTACGCATTTGGGCTGACCTCCATCCCGCCACGTATTGAGAAGTTTGTTAATGATTTTATGCACCCACTGGTTTGGTGTAAAATGCATTGACGTGTTTGTTTAAAAATATCCAATGCGTTTTAACGAATAATTTCAGAGACCTACAGTGGGATACTCAAACTGGAAAGATAAACTAGGGAAATCTCCGAGCTACCCTCCTCGGGCAGGACGACAGCTTTAGACCTTTGGGGCATAGGGCCAATATATATTCTTTGATGAGATGTAACTGGTGTACCTAGAAAACCCGTTGTATGCAAGGAATATGAAAATTCCTAGTAGAATGTTCTGACAGCTGGACGAACCGTACGGCTGCTTCTTTACCCACCGGAACTGGGTAGCACGCCATGTTGTGCACTGCAGCCACCGATAAGGACACTGAATATTCATGTCATCAGTACAGGTTTAGACGCTGGACGCTGCACGCTGACACACATGATCAGATCAAATCACAAATGCTCCAGGTCAGCGAATCCTGTTTTCAGTGACCTTGTCACTTCAGAGTTGCTGGCGGTTCCAGGTGCCTACCTGAAACCAGGCATCAAAGCGGTAAACTTGCGTGGTCACTTGTGAGCGAAATCGATTAGTGAAAACGTGACGATTAGCAGCTGCCTTATAATCTATACCGGAATCGTTGTTTTAAATTAAGTGTTAGCTACGCCGTCTCCAACAAAATTTTCAGCGTTAACTGAGCCCAGATATATCGAATGGAGTATCCTTGTGGACAACGTCATCGACTTCAGCAAGCTGGACAAACCATTTATAAACCGAACAAATTTTAAACAAAAGGTTTTAAGTAATGTATTAACTAACAAGAAATTAGAAATCATTTTTGTATACAGTATCGGAAACGTGTACGGTGATTGGACGCGTGAAATAAAGCGGCACATGGTGACGAACTTTCCTAACGGAATAAACCTGGAAGGAGCAAAAGAAAGAATTCCACTGCCTGGGACGAAACTGGCTACAGTAGTGGCAAGCAAGCCGCCTTATTTCGCGCCATTGACTTTGGGCGTTAAACTACCACAAGGAGTGCAAGCAGCGTGCCACCATTGTGTATATATCTTCATGGATTCTTAAGTTTCAGGATGTGCTCAGCTGAAGCGCTAGAATCGCAGTTTCAAACATAAAATTAGATCGTTTGGGGGGAAAGGTCTGTACACTTCTTCTCCGCCATCAAAACCCACTTTCTTATCTTCTTGTTTCTTAACAGACGCAAATGGATTTCCATCGACATGACATATCACATAATACTCATGGGTATATTGCGAATCGCATCACAGAAGAACAGTTTTCGTCGCAATCATGAACGACCCAAAGGCTCTCCTCTCCCTTCGTCGTTGCGTAAATGAATCAATTTATATTAAAGTCATTATTTACAAGCAACTGTTTTCCCGTCACACTTAATAACCTTCACCGTTATTGTCTTGAGTAGAACAGACTGCGAATAATGATCCACTAAGTGGGACTTCTTGCAGATGTAGAGCACACTAGACTTTATAATTGTGAAGTTAAATGAATCTGACCGCGCTCTATCGATCAGGACAATTTAACTAAATTATCTAGTAAAGTTATTACAATGACCCTGATGATAGTCAGCATGAAATTAGGAGACTCTAAATAGAACTTTGGTCTACTTACCACCTTTGTCTTAACGAAGCTGAAGTATACTTTTCTCAGTGGAAAGTGCATTAAAAGCTTGTAAAAAGATCGTTAATAATCAGTAGTATATCGGCCCACTAATGGAGCAGCGCAGAATAAAATAACCAACAAATGGGCAAGACACTTCAATACCTGGCTTACCGGATTCTTTTGGCAAATCCACTGACGGATGGTTTTATCTTATGGTTTCCTGGGTCTCCAATCACGAATCCACAGCTGTCCTACGCAGATATTTCCTGAAAGTTGTGTTTCTAATTTGCGTCTTGCGAGTTATAGTAATTAAAATACAATGGTACCTATTGTCAGACGGCATAATGTTTTATTGAGTACCGATTATCTGCCGAGGACAAAAAGCTATTTCAAATGAATCCTAAATTCTTCCGAAAACAGTGTCTTCGTGATAGTTCTTGCACATCGACTGGAATCCCCACCAGTGTTACCCAAGAACTCCAATTGTAACAGAACATCTTGTTCAAGTAAGAAATTACCATATTCTTGTGCACAGTCATATCCTCTTGCAACAACGAATCGCAATATGCTACGTTCTTCACAAGTATAGTGGCCGGTAAAATTTCAGCGGTCCCTGAGTATTTGATTTGTTTGCGTAATATGGCTAGCTGCCCAGTATAGTTATTACGCTTTTTTATGTCCTCTGATGTGAGGATTTCGATAGATCCTGCATGTAAATGGTAAGGTTGACAACAAATACCGCCCCATTAAATTTGCCAGGTAACTATTCACATTTCTGTTAGTATTCACCATTTTCTTACTTGTTGATTGTCTGCATCCTCGTAGTTTTCTGAAATAATTCATTTTCTAGAATCACACTACAGGCGAACTTGTGAATCTTATGTCGAGCATTGGCCAATCGTTGAACATTTTGATCAGCTTGCTGGATGTCGATTTTATTTAGTGACTATCCAACTGTGATAGCGGGTAGCAACAGTGTTATCAGTGGTGAACTCTACTAAGAAAAGCACCCAAAATTAATAAAAAGCGGCTGACTTGTGAAGAAATAGAAATTATGGTGGCATTCAAAAATTAATTACTCACTTTTAAGTCCCCCAGCTATACAGTAGCGGGTCCAGTGAATTCGTGGACATCCATAGGCTTCCAGTTGCCATCAAAAAGCTCTATCAAAAATACTGAAGAAGTCGTTGTTACGGTGTGGTCCGAAATTGACCACAATTGTTGCGTCCTTGAACGGGAAGACCATTGATGCAAATTCGCAATTCGGTGATACCATAGGCGGATTAAGGTGTGCCCCAAAACCTTTGAGGCATTCTTGTGAACCGAATTGAATGTACATTCTATTGAAAAGATTAATGACGGGGTCATGCGCGGTGTCCATAAAAAATTCTCGGATCAGCAGAAACATCCAAATTCAGCTCGCACAGCTCATTTGACTATTGTACTCGTGGGCATATTTCCCTGAATGGCTATCTTCCGTGCCACAAACCTCGTTGAAAGCTCTCCTTTGAAGGGAGAATTCGTTTTTTTTTGAACAACTGAAACTGAAATACCACGCGGAAACATAGCTCACTTTAGTGCAATGAACCACAATAGTCATTTAGTTCGTTTAAATCGTTGTCGCCTTCAAGATCCACCGATTTGTTTATGCTGACAAATGAGGAATAAGAAACTTCGCCAACTTCCGGAAATGTGACGGAAAAATCGCTGCAATCGACCGGTGATCAACAGTGTTAGCAGCAATTTCCAACAGTACATATGCCACCTGATGGCATGTCATCGGAAGTTGCAGATATTTTGTCCACAATCATCTTTCTCATCATTACGTTCGTACGCCTCAGTTTCAAGGTACACGAATATCAAAGCAGATGAGATTTAGGAAATTGAACGTGCCTAAATGTTGGAGAAACAAGGGTACATTCATTTGGATGAAATAAATTAGTCACCACTGATTTTAACCAACCGCGTTTCGCTGTACGGCTGACGGTAAATTAAACGACACGCAGCTATAACGCGATCTCCGTAACTGCATACCCACGGGCACAGGAACGTGGATTAACTTAAACAAGCTTGAGGACCGCAACAAAGCAATGCTAGTTAAATATCGGTTATCAAGGTTTCTACTGAAAACTTCAGGCATTATACGAAACCAGATTCTAATAACGGTGTTCTTATTTTATTTCTGGAACCATAATGCAGTGTTTTATGTTCCTGGGGAAAATGCCCTTCTTTGGTTAACTGTGATTTACACATGCACAGAAAAATAACGTTTTGGACATATTTTGCATTGGAGTGGCATTTTGGGACTGTTGTATCAGTAAGAAGTAACAGAAAAGGGAATTATTTGAGCGTCTCCGTTTGGGACTGAAAGATGTTCGGGTGCCCCTTTTGCTGCCTGAGCGAATATTTAGCTACCCGACTTTTAGGTAATCCCATATTAAATAGTCTGTCATCGGGCCCTGTGATTCTTTCTGGTACTCTCTGCATCCCACTTCATTTCGCCTCTGTCAGTTGCGCATGTCGTATCTTCCTAAAATTACTGTCACCTTCCACGATCGGATTCTGTCACCCTTAGCTCAGTGCTTTCATGTCTACACCTTTTGTGGTGTCCCAGATACCTTGCTGAGGAGCCTGGGAATTGGTCTGTCTGTGATGCATGACTTGGGCCGTTTTCCTATCCGTCCACATGTGCCACTACTGGGGGAATTCTCAGGATGAACCCCACCCCTCTTCCCTACTACTCACTCCGCAGCAACGTCCAGGTGCTGCTAGGTCGTTGGATCAAGCCTCCCGTGTTTACTTCCTAAAGGTATTTTTCATGTTGGGTGTCCATCACAAGGTCAACCCCACCCATTAGCACTGCTGTGCTCATCACATCATTGGGCCCACTGTTCGCGTGCGCCCTTACACGTTATCATTCAACTCCTCCCGTTCTTTCCCACACTCCCATTACCGGTGTTATACCAAAACTGGTTAAAGCATAACTTCATTTTACTGTTTTCGACGACAAAATAGGGTTTTTCATATATCTTCTCAGAAGTATGTTTCACATACGGATGGATGAACAAAATTTCCTCGGAAACACGATCGGTTTCGCGGTTACTGCCGCTCTTCTGGCATGCGAACCCAGAAATCATCTGTCCAACCATCCCTATATTGGTACGCTGCTTTCCTGGTTTCTCAACAGAATCTCGTATATCCTCCAGGACCTCTTTATCTTCAGGTCAATATCCATCAGTCTTCCGAATCCTAACCACAGATTGATCAATTTGTCGTTCTAGATGGCTCCGTCCGGACCCGTTCTGCCCGTTGGCTGACTATTAGATTTCTCTTTTTTAACTCCTTTTCTTTTCTTGATTCCATAATGACTTTCAATTACACCATCCACTCAATTCATGTGCGCTGTTAAAGACTTGAACAACTTTAGCCAGTGTTAAGTTCTTGTCTGCATCTAACCAAGCACACCACCAAAGCACCTATCTTCTGCATTTTGCCCGTTTTTCATTTTGTCATCACTTGCTTCCTATGAATCTTTCAATTTGATCAGAACTCGCCTGCTTTGTGCAATACGTTATATATCCGGTTACATTGCATTTTTGCTTTGTTTCTTCCGGTCATGTTCTTTATCTTCACTCCAGTTTTGACTAATTACAGTACTGCGGGGTTTGGATAAGACCACCTGCGCAACGCGCCACAAAACTGTGATAAACCGATCGAGAGACAATGCTCTTCGATAGGGCTCACACGCGTCACAATCTGAAACGGGCAACTTAGAAGGAAAACTCACGTGAACCGAGGCCCAGTATCAGCCAGCACCAAAACTTACACAACCAAACCTAACGTGGTAGCTTGCAACCTGCTTGTTACAATCATATGGCAGACAAGAACAAGCCGGTCTCTCGAGCGATATCTTTATTCTAATTGCAAACTACTATTTAAATGATTACACAAAGTAGATAGGATACGATACAATCTGTTTCATGAAATAATTCACCATGTGATATCATCGCTCAACTCACCATAAAGAAATCATGGAAGCACTGTACAGCTGTTTCACCCTTGTTAGGAATCATCAGTAGAGCATATCCCAACAAGGATGAAATAGCTGTACAGTGCTTCCATGGTCTCTTTATGGTGAGTTGAGCGCTGATATCACATGGTGAATTATTTCATGAAAACATTCAGTCTCCTACTACTAACATGTAACAATCTGTTTCGACACGTTTACTGTTCGACAGTTTTGTGGGTCATTTGTTTGCTTCTCCGTTTGCATTGATTTGATGTCTGCAACTGGAACAGAGAAGGAAAAGGAAGTAATTAGTTATTCTGTCCTTTAGCACATGCAGTACTAACTCCCGCTACAGACCAGTCGGCCGACCCTGACTCGAATGTTGCACTGACCGCCGCACACTCTTTAATGTTGCGGCAAGTCTGTTGTAAATTCCTTGTTTGTTAGTCTTACCTCCTTCAATTTTTGTCCCCTGCATACGAAAATGTTTTACCTTTTTATAATTTTACACTATGATCATGCACGCCGAAAAGTTCTGGGAGCTTATTTGACATCTTGGGTGCTTTCTATCATGTGCTAGTTGAACTAAACTGAATAAGGGATTGAATACGAATATTTATTTTTGTTAGTGATGTACAGGTAAGGAAAGTTCTAAGGGAGTGAATGTAAGGTTAATTGACGATGGTCAAAAACCGCTAAATTGAAGACGATGGAGCAGGGATACAGCAAGGCTTTCGGGACGGAAATACAACTACGACGAGCAGTGATCTATTGCCTGCAAGAACGGGAGGAAGGGAGTTGCAGGACAAGCGATAACAGTCGGGAGTTGAACCGGTGTGAGTCTTAAAGAGATATCACCTGAGAAAGGTCAGAAGATAATGCTAATTTCCGAGCAGCCACCGACGGGGTTTAAGTTGAGATTCGTCGGTCTGGGTTTCCAGCCCTTTTTAATAAACCGTGTTTATCCCAGTGCCGGAATATACTAGGTTAAGTAATAGTCAGACATCCGATGATTTTGTTAGCTAATGTTTAACTGGTTTTGATTTGAGCACCACCGCAGGGCCCCAAGCAATCTGTTACGGAGTGTCGCAAGCATGGTAGAGAGAAACCTTACCTCAACTGGCAACTCGGTTTGGAGGCTTATCGTGAAGAGATATCAGCTGCAGGATAGGCCATGTACAGAAAGACACTGGCCGCAGAGTGAGCAGACTCCTGCTCAATATGGCTTGTCCACTGTGGTTCAATTGCAAGCGGTTCGCACCCGGTCGTACTGCATAGGTTGAAAGAGGAACACAGCAGGCTGCCTCTGAATACTCACAGGACTGTCCGGAACAAATATCAATCGACTATGAGAACAGGTCTCAATATAAACAAACGGAGTTTCGTTAGGAGTTTACTGTAAAACCCCATTTCGAAAATCCTCCTCAATTATTCCAGAACCCCTCATATCGGCCAAAAACAACTCACATTTAACAACCTCCATTTGTCACTTGCATAATATGTTCCTCACTTGGTTTATTTATGTCACCCAGTTTGAAAAGCCTCACTTTGTCCATGGCATTGATCCTAGCATGTCCGCCTGTTCTCTTTCGATAGATGTTGATCTTTGGTACTTGCTGCATTGTTGCATTGATCACACTTTCGAAGTTTGCCTTATTTGTACTGCTTATCGATTATTTACTTCACTACCATATTAAAGTGCATACAAGCCTTGTCTCTGTTTAGGATTCTCATAAGTTTTGTTATGCATTGCTCGAATAATCCATATCAAACCCGTGCACCTGCAGCTAAACTTGAAAACGGTTCACCTGATACAAATAATGAATAGGATTTTACAAGATTACTTGGCAATTTTTTGACAAGTCCTGCTGCGTGCTGCGGTTGCATAAGTAAGTTGAAAGAAAAAGGGAGTACCACGGCCCAAAATCCTATGAACGAAATTCATAGGAGCAGACTATTTTACTGTCATTGGCAAACAAGAATGATGTGCCATGACGAATAACTCCAAAGGTGTCATTAATATACAGCAGGAATAGAAGAAGATGGTAATAACAATAATAATAATAATAATAATAATAATAATAATAATAATAATAATAATAGCCGAGGGCTGGGAAAAACACTCGCTAATATTGGCCACCTGAAAGCGATCAGAAACCTAGGATGATAACCAAGATAAGAGTGGATTTCTTATTCCATACGTCCTAATTTGGGCCGAGTCGGATGTGAGGAACGCAGTCAAACGCTTTTGAAATGTCTAAAGCGATTGCGAGCATCGACCGGTGGGATGCAGCATTCCGGTTAACCAGTTTCAAGAAGTTAAACTAACAGGTTTGGCAAGATTGGCCCCTCAGGAAGCTTTTATATTTTGCCTTTTACTTTCTATTTTAATGAAACAATGACCTATATCAACTTTCAGGAAGGGGCCTCGGCCAGCGGAAGGCTGCTAAGTGGGGAAGTTGGCCGGCAGTGGGAGGATTCGAACCCGCGAAATTCACCTCCAAACGCCACGACCTTATCCTTTTGGCCACCGCCGGCGAAATAGGACTGGTGGGATGTCATCACGCACCAGCCTGTGGGATGTCTTAGTACATTTCACTACTGTCGGGATGCCAGCAATGTCGAATGAAGTGGGGGACAATCCAACTGAAGTCAGCATCGGGTGGATTTCAGAGCGTGGTGAATTGCTAATAATGAAAGTAGAAGAGAAATATGTATTTATTGCTTCTGCGATGTCCACAAGAGACTCTATGCGTAAGCTGTCGATTAAGATGAAGTTCGAAATGGCCGACGAGCTGAGTTGCGATCGAGCTTTCAAAATATGGGACGTCTTCCGAACTGGGTGAGGCGACTCAAGAACTAAAATTTCCTGCCTTGTGTAGCTTAGTTCAAACTCAATAGGAAATTCGTGTTGCAAGCGGCTTGCTTGTATTAAAAGCGGGACGTTTCCTGTTTTAGTGAACATTTTCTTAGCCTTCAAGAGTTTCATCTGGAGTTGACAAACCTTACTAGACTTCTTGGATTTATGTTGAGTGATGGGAGTGGACAGACCATTAAGAGTAGAAAGAAATTTTGCGTAGAGGTCGTCTGCCGCATTCTGTTGGTCAGGCGATAAAATGAAGCTGGACCAATCGAAGGTTATCAGAGCTTCAAGGATTTAGCCTCAACGCGTCGAAATATAAGATAGGACAGTATTGTCAGAACGCATGGGCAAGGAAGGTTTGTCACGGAAAGGGAAGCTACACATGACCATCTTGTGGTCACTCTCAGGAAGGGGTTTTAGTGCTGAAACCCTAATATTAGGCGTGTGAACTCCAGGTATAAAATATTACAAAACCATGTGGGCGTGGTCACGTGCTGAGGTCATCCTTCAGCGTGCGCTTCGAGAGCGAAGTCGAGTACGGTTGGTGAGGCGGAAAAAGAGGACTAAAAGTTTTTAGGGGCATTGAAGTCGCTTGTAATTATCATACGGCTGAGGTGAGACCAGAAGGATAGAAGAACGCCGGGGTAAGAAGAGAGAGCTCAGAATTATTATTAATAATATTTTATTTTTTGGACAGTGCCAAGAACATGCGGTGAGTATGGTGATGACGTGCAACGATGATAACAAAAGAGGAAAAAATAAGTCCTCTTGCATTTTGTGGAGGCCTATACAATGGTTAGTAATACATCCGCCAGGTCATATGTTTGGTAAGAACATGAACAGTAACGAACTTCCACGCGAGCTGTTTGAATCCAACGGCGACTCCTCATCAGTGCCGCTTGGTTTCATTTTTGCGCATCCCATAGGGCACCATATACAAGCAGCAAACCGAAATGGACCGATAACGCAACCGGGGTGGTAAGTTTTCCGAACGTAGGGATTGAACACGAATTAGACTTCGTAGAGTCGATAACGCGTGGCAAAACCAATAAATCTGGGAACGGGAAATTTGGAGGTAGTTTATCGCGGAATGCATAGTCTGGTAAGCAGCATATTGAACGAACCCAAGCATGCAAAATATTCGGAAGCACCGTCCGTCGGGCAAGGAAAACGGCGTCACGGGATAGAAACTGTGTAATCGCATGTTTGTTTTAGGTCACTTTGATTTCATGAATTTTAGCCAGGTTCACTGGTGGAGACGGGGTTGGAAAAAGAAGGATGGGAACAGGAAGCAAATGAAGTAACGTCCGGTGAACTGTAAGGAAGAGTTGCCAGGATTAGCTGCCCGTTGCCAAATTTCTTATACCATAACAAATGTGCATGAGAAATGACGGTCCTCAGCCAACTTCAGGAGAAATTTTGAGATCCTGTGAATGACAAAACGTTAATAAAACGGCGTTATTTGTAGATGTAATGTGTCAACAACGCTGCGTTATGAACATTATACCATTCACAACTAAAACCAATACATGGCGCATCGATTACCCGATACACTCCTTACGTCATTTGGTCCTAATAATGAGGTGCATTTGGAAAGTCAGCTGATATCATATGCCAAGAAAATACTTACCCGTCAGTCCGTTTTGCATGGTTTTGGCAAAAGAACTTTGGGAAGGTGCAGGATAAAGCCAGGGCGAAATGATACAAGTGAACGTAGGAGCTCGATGGCTGTTTAACACAACAGTGTTAAAGCCGTGTGAGGGTGAAAATAGGAGGTGTAATCCGTCAACCTATCTGCACCCGCACACCGCTGCAGCCGTGCTGCCCGCCCAATGTGCGCCGGCCAAAGCGGTGGATATGACCGCGCCGCGCACCACTGTGGTACCGCTGGTTTGTAGGGGAGGTAAAGAAGGGAACAAAAATATGGTGCATGTAGGAAAATCAAGACATCAATTTTCCAGTAATCAATAAGCCCAGGCGAGCAGAAACAACGGTAGCCTGAGCACGAAGTAAACGTTTAGACCCAAGCAGAACTGAACGGTATGGAAAGGGAAAGAGGTGCACGGTTGTCTGGCTTAGCTGCCAGTTGCGAATTAGGAAGCGATCAATCTTACAAGCGGCTCAGAAAAGAAAAGTGCTGAAACTTATGGTGCAAACCAAAATACATGGGGTGGCTGACATTGTGAGCAATCCGGATTACTTGGGTGTGCATAAATATATGAACAGGCTAATCAAGCGTGGGGTCCGTCTAAGCCCATGGGTAAAGGGCAATGAACCCGTAAACGGTGGGATGGACATTGAACAACGGCCGCAGATATAAATGCTTAGCGAGTTAGAAAAACCAGATGCACTAGGGGCTGACTAAGTTCGCAGTTTAGAAATCATAAATTACATTTCCACTCTAGGAAACCATGCCTTTGAAGCACAAGAAGTGGTCGAGACCAACGGGTATGGTAAGTGGAAACTGTCACTAATGGAAGAACGACGACGTAGGGCCCTGTGTTCACAGAGATAATAGGAATTCTGGGGTTTTTAAAATGAACAGAGATATCAGTGAGGAATGAGAACCGTTTGGCTTCGTCAAAAACAAAAGTGACTTCAAAGAGTCAAAGTCATCTGCATGGGGGGATGCGACGGTGCCATGCAAGAAGTGAAAATGACAGAGAATGTTGATATTCGAAGACAATGGCCGAGTAGTGATTCTCCTCCGTTTTGGCGACGGATTTGGAATTGGTTAGGCGAGTGGAAGGAAGAGAGGTGCAGGTGAGCAACGTTGTACGCAGTTTTGGGATAAACGTAATGAATATGATGCCAGATTAATAAGTGACATGTAACTTTTGTGAAAGCGGAAGAACAATGCGGTGCACCCGACGTCAAACTGCTTGCATATAAGTGGCATTCGCTAGTGTCGGACCTCAATTTGAAATTGGAAGTGGGCAAGACGAGATCGTTTGCTGCATAACATTTTTGTGTAAATTACGAAAAGTGGTATCCAAGTGAGATGAATGTGATGGGAATGCCTAAGAAGCTGCACTAAGAACTATGGTAGTGGAGGAGACGGGAAATCCAAAGTACCTAAAATGGACAGAGTAATCTGTGAGGTGGGAGAAACAAAGAAATCAAGATGTCATCCCAGTTTCAATTATTTATTCGGTAATAAAAGTAGGGATATTTACTTTTTCTTCCGAAATGACCGAACCTGTGATATATGTGTGTTTTTCAGAAGCCCAAACTAGTTTCATATACTCGATCCTCAAGTGAGTATGCGTGGAATAGATTAATGAGAAAGGGCACCATAACTATTCTGGGTAGCTTGTTTTTAAATGCAGTAGATGGTGGTGATAAAATGTGCAAACATTGAGGAAGTTTGTTCCATAATGATTATTTGACAATGAAGAAGTTGGCTCTAACGGATATCTTTGGAACTGAGAGAGAAATATTGGGCTCACCATTTCGGAGAGAGTATGGAAGTACGCTTTTAACACGAGGTGCGCAGACGCAGCTGTTCCCTGTAATAATAGTGTGAAACAGCACCAGGTTTGCTTTTGTGTGTCGGAGCCACGAGGGATCCGATTTCAGCGACTCACACCGTTCCATGCAAATTAGGCTTGCAGAATGGCCGATCAACTGCTTGGTAAATGCACTCTGTTGCACTACTTCATGTTATAACAGACTAGCAGAAGTACACCTGTATGGATGTGACGTGAGTTCTAAAAGGGTATAGTTTGCTTTCTTTCAACTTTAGCTTTCTGTGTAACAGCCCCGCTAATTTATTTGCTTTCGCAAAGAGAAAATGAGTACCGTTTTCAATGACTTCGATGACATCGTCAGCGTACAGAAAGAGAGAAAGAGGCTCAGAACGCTGCCTTGGATCACACTGCTGAGCGTTAATCTAGGTTCAGTTACGAGACCCTTTAATTGAACTACCTGGTTTTTAATGAAAAATATGAAAACCACGGCAGAATTGGATCAACAATACCGTAGGATGCAATGTTATTTAACAACCTAGGATATCGCACTATTGAAAGCATTCGAATTGTCATAAACGATTACTGTCGCTGACCTTTTAGCGCTCAGGTACTTAGTGATGGCGTTCAGGCAGTCATTCATGCGAGTGGCGCAGGATTTCTTCCGAAGGAAGCCACATTGTCCGGTGTTAATAATTTCATGTTCCTGAGGGTAGGCTTTAATCAGACGTTCCATAATTCTGGAGACTATAAGGGCGTGGTTTATTGGGCCGTAGCTTGCATGGTCACAGCGTGTTCCCATTTCGTGAACGAGTACAATCAGAGAGGTTTCCAATGTGGCGGGAAGGTTCGGCTCTGAATGGACAAGTTGAAGATGTTCGCCAACAAAATTGGGATATCGCTCCCGTCTAGTGCGAATGCAGCCGGCGGAAATGGATCAGGTCCAGAGTGGTAGCCAATTTTGATTTTTACTAACAGCTTGGCGACGTCCTTCGGAAGAAATACAACCGCTGCGTAGAACTCTGTAGTCAAGCGAGATTGGCATGGGGTAGAGGGATTGTTGTAGTTTACCAGAGCAGATGCAAAACATTCGGCGAAAGATTCCGCAACCTCTTTTGGGTTGTTTTCATAAATGTCGTTGTGAATGATATATGGGACTCGAGTGACTGAGGACCCAGAAGGGAATACTCTGAATTTAAGCAGTTTTGCTAGTGTTACGTCTGGGTCCGTCATGTCTAGCGCTATCAGCTGTTGTCTGGTGCTGATTCTAAACATTTAGTTGGTCGATTTATTTGCGGAATCAACGAGAAATCTCTGGTCTTAGAAAAGACTGGTCGCAGTATAGCGAGCTCACAAATTATTCGGTCACATTACGTCATTTTAGGATATATTTTTACAGTGTGTGGCGGAGCGGTGGCATCAAGGCACTTGTGCAAGTCGGCATATAACTGGTCTGCGGCCGCTTTCACTTCTGGTGTTGGAAAAAATGAGTCCCAATTGCACTTACCGACTGGAATATGTAGACAAATCCAGCCAGCTTTGAAATATGACTTGGGTTACGTGGAGTTTTTTATCCAAGGGGGGCAGTTTGAGTGAACAGCTAACAAGCAGCTGATCACATCCAGGTAAACTGGCCCCAGTGGACGTTTGAACATGTGTTAAACCTGCGATAAATATCAAGTGAACAACAGCGTTTCCTTGTTGGGCCAGTTACGCACTGGGTTCAACCGACACGATGAATGCTTTCAATCAACCGGAGCAAGTAATTTGGGTCAGAAAGCGTGGACCACCATATGCCAGATGCATCCAAACCTCCAGCGAGCAGCTTGGGACCTGATAGGTCAAAACCAGTATTCATTAATTTGGTTATCATCAAAAAATCGTTTTGGAAAGAATCAGCGAAGTGGTAAACACATCCAAGCAGAAGGCTTTTTTTGCTCATCTCAGCTCTAACCCAAACGCCATCCTGGATGGAACTTGGCACGATACCCTGGCACAGCGCAACTGGTTTAGATCTGAAGTAGACAGGGCAACCACTTCCACAATTGGGTTTTACAGCATTTCCTGAAGAATTTATAGCCGAGAAATATTGTGACGTTGTCCGGAGTGTGATTACTGAGCCACGTCTCGGTGTTAAGCATAAAATCACAATTTGACGAGGGCGTGGGAAGACGGATACCTTGAATGTTCATTAGCGTGGAGAGCGCATTTAATTAAAGTGGCGGAAATTTCCCGGAAGTGGCCTTGCCAGTGATTGGTGAAGCTGGGTTTCTCGTAATTTGAGAGTCTTGGGGAGAATCATCAGTTTTACTTTCAACCGGTTTTTTCTCTTTTGGGCAACCTCTGTTTGCGAGGGTGTTGCACTATTTGAGTGAGGAATCGTGAGTGGCAGTAAATGGCAGATGAACTGACAGGCGAGTTAAGCATGACATCTGATGGGTGTTTAACTTGTAAGCCTAGGTAATGGAATCTGTCCGCTTTGCATTCAGTCTCAGTGGACTTTGCCGCCATTGTCATTTTGCCAACCCACGTTCGGTTACATAGGGAGAATAGGGTGGGATATATGCAGGGAGTCAGGCCATGATGTGGGTAGTTTGGGGAGAAAAAGGGTTCGGCAGAAACGGCACAGGGTTGTGGAGTGAGAGATTTGTTTTGGCATAAGGAGGATACTGCTAATCGGAGGAGGCCAGCAAGTTTGATCTTTATGTCACATGGTTTCCAGGTGGGAAGCAGCTTTATTACGTCGCATGCCAGGTGGTACCCGTTGAGCTTGTGATAGGGATAGATGCAGCTGGATGGTTTGATGCCTGGCGGTATCGCTGAAAGTTGGCGGGCTGATACAACTTGGGCCAAATGATTGTCCATGTAGAGAAAATTGAGCAGCTGTTTTTAGGTGTAAAAGGTGGAAACAAGTTGACTTGGGGGATCAAGTTTATCTTTCAAATCTTGGTGGGTCTGAGGTTCTAGGGTGTGTTGGTGCACTTAATAAAGTTTTACTGGAATTTTGGCCAGCTTTTCAGGTATGTGATAAGGCGTAAGTGGTGTGGCCACTTAGGCGTAGACAACATCAGCCACATCTCTCCTGGCAACAGCTTTGGCGTGTACTAAGCGGGTTAGGATCGGGTGGGAAGAGGAGCACCAAGATCCCTTTTAGGGTTATCGGACAACAGAGGCAGGCTGGATGCCCTATCCATGCCGACCGCGTCGATTGTAGAATTTTCCGGGATTTTGCGGGAGCGATTTTGGAGGACCGTAGTGAAAATTTGCATGCTAACGACGATGGTTCAAGGTGCAAATATTTACGTGGTGGTTGAAAGGGGCGACGTGACCAGCCCCGGCAAGATCGTCTGGAGAGGGATTTGAGGGTGGCCAAATAAGATGAGAGAGACGGACGAAATTAGTGATGGCTACCTCCGCTGATGTTAGCTGAATAAGAGCGGTGGTCAGTCGATTCTTTAAGTCTTCGAATCTCCTATTTATCTAACTGAATAAATCAACCGGCAGGAACGAGTAGTTGGTTGTTTGTGATATTGACAGAGATCGTGGCTTGCCTGTTCTACTGGTAGTAGGTCTTCGGCATGGTGTTGAAAAAATATTTAAGATAGGAAAAACGGGCTGTGCGAAATCGGACAACGGCGTAAGATCAAAAATGCAGAAAAATTTGTGGAATCATTCTGAGAAGAACACAGGGTATCTTACCGAAATATAATTTCGCAAAGTGGATAAAACTTGGAAAGCGACCTTACAAAATTTCAGATCACACACTCCGGTAAACCTTAGCTGGAATTGTTCTAGTTAGGCAGCCGGCATATACACGATATGTGGTTTGAGATCTCGAGTAGTTACATGTGAAGCCGTAGCGTGTCAGGGATAGAATCGAGCAGCGCATGATGGAGAATGGAAATTGTGTGGCTGCTCTACTTAGGTTAGGCAACCGCTTCATCTATGATTTGATTTATTGATTTGGTATTCACTTCAGCCCGCAAACGAAAAATACGAAGCAGATCTGTAGTTTGTTAACCAAGTCCCGGTTATCAGGATAATATTATGAGGGTTTGGCTGCTAACAGTTTTAGCCCCTTTATTTTATAAATTAGTGAACGGGAGTTCAGGAGGGGTAGGGAAAATTCACCAGAACAATTTAGTCCATGTGATTTCCAATAAGTTAGTTTTGCAAGGTTCAGTTATTCGATATATATTTTAGGGGATTTGGACAGTGCATAACTGTGATGAGGGAGTAAATCTAGTAGAGTTAAATATACCGGCAGACGAGGGACTGCTTAGGGGGTTTGTGGACTGAGAGGCAAGTGTATGGAAGAAGCTTTGGGGTTAACGAGCAGGTTTTCAAAGAACGTCGGTATGGGGGATATGGTATCATTAGGGATGTGAAAGTGTTAGGCGGTTGATTGGTGATGTTGTGAAGGCAGAACTGGCATACTAGGGGGATGGTGGAGAGTGGGCTTTGGCAAATGCCGGAGAAAAGGCCGACTACCAGGGAGGTGCATGTATTATTGGGGTAGACGTTACTTTTGAAACTCGCAGAAGTTAGGAGGGTTGTGTCGGGTAAGTATGGCAATTGAGACAAGCGCTAAACAAGAATGGGTTGGAAAAGGAGTCTCATGATAGTTTATGGATCAAAGGGCAAAATACGGTTATCCAGATTTTTCCAGGTAGCCCGTGGTGCGGCAGAGCTAAATTGTGTACAGTTATGAAGGTAATGGTAGCGGGGATGACAATTTCGGGTTACCGAAACAGAAAAAAGAACATTGGATTGGCTGGAATGCGTCGAAATAAGGCTGCCTAGTAAGTGGATCAAAGTAGGGAGATACGCGGCGGGTTCTAAATATAGAGGGGCATTGATATCGTATTGGAAGTTAACAACTGTGTTCCCGAAGGACGGCGTTGAATGGGTAGAGTGGACTAATCACTTCGTGATTGTTAGCGGCCGTTAGTAGGCCGCCTGAAGTTTGTAGGCCCCACGAATTAGAAAAGCCCACGCCGGGACATCTTACTGGAGTGGCATATGCCGCAGGTGCCAGGCAGTCTGGGTGTACAAGCGGGTTGGCCTATTGGGTTAGCCGGGTGGCTACTGAGGTGCGGGATTGTGTTTCTCCTAGGTGATCGGTGGCCTAAAAGCATCCTTATAAATAGTTGAGGGAGCTGATCACTGGGACCAAGGAGCTTGCTGCAAAGTTAATTCCAGTTTCCGAAGCATGGCTATCTGCAGATGACGATGTTTCACAGGCAATATGACAACGGTATTGGGCTTGTCGGCAGGATGGGGGCGGTGAAATAGCAATGGGCGGGGTAGCCGCATTTATTAGGGAATGACCGGGTGCAGCGGGAATCTTAGCTCAGAATACGTGGGCCCAACATTCACCTTCGTAATAGGCACTATCATTTTAATAAGAAAATAAGGCCTACCGCCGGCCCAGATGATGAACGACTGCCAAACTCTGGAGAAATTAAAAAACATGTCAACTCATCTTTTCAGGGTAATATATACTTTTCAACTTAGAAGAAGCATGCGATCTAAATTTGACAACGAAGCGCACATGAAAAGCAGAGCTACATATCGGTGTGAATACGTACGGATAAATTAAACGGGGAATAAGTATTCCTTTTAAGTATGCAAAAGACCATCCGTTATTCGAGGGACATCGAGAGTATTTACATCGGCTCAAAGCAACAGTGAATACAGGAGAACATTTTGCGTGCACAAACGCCCGAAATATGAAACTGGATGCCTGAAGCAAAAGGTGAAGTTCGCCAAAGAGAAAACAGTAGTCAGGCTTGCGGGGTGACCTAATAGAAGACCGGATGGGATGCTCAGAGTAAATTCCATGAAAGAACTGATTGGTACGACTTATCTAACAGTATTCGCTTTTGATGGAACAACTTACGAAAATGCTTCAACGGGTAGAAACATAGAAAACAAAGAGTTGCTGTGAGAGAGAGAAATCGCAGTTGGTTGCAAGAAAGCGATGGCCATTATTGATCAAATGCATGTTACGGTGAAAACATAGCGAGAAAAATGGTGGAACATGGAGGGATGTATCATACCTGAAGATGGATACGGATGGTGACAATGTGAAGGAAAACATTTAGATTACATTTAAAAAATGCAAAGAAATTCATTTGATGAGCGCGTAAATGATTTGAATCTTTGTAGTCATAAATCTGTAGATGGGCTACTCCAGCTAATTTTCAGTTATCCACAGGTTTTCTGAGGATGTCCGAATGGGCATGTAGACAGCGAAAGCTGTACATTGCGCAGAATAACAACGGCTGCTTTTGAAAGTTGGCGATTGCTGACGACGCCTATGGTGGTCTGCTTGCTTGTGTTTCCAAGAGGAAGCACTGAAATTCAGCTTTGAGTATTCAGCGAAAAACAAGATGGCTTCCGAATCGCAGGTGGCAGTAGAAGCGGAACAGGATCCAAAGAGATACTACCAGTATGTCCAACCAAGAGGTTTCTTCAAAAAATGGATGCGGACTATAAAGTGAGAATCCCGTAAGATTATCTGTGAGGATGAGCAGAGTGAGGCTGACGCTTCATTTTATATTCCAGGGGTATGACTAAAAGGGTTTTTGGGGAAACAAGCGAAGACTCTTAATACCGCCGGAGACAACGTATTACTTGAAATTCTAATAATCAAAAGTTATTCACAAAAGAAACTAGAGGGATTGGATGCAAATAATTCAACGGTACCAGATGGTATGCAGCCAACCATTGGTTACCCTTTGTCGCAGGTGGCGTGTGATTGCAAATTGTATGGTCCTACGGTAGTCCAGCGGACACTTCCTTTGGATTGGCGGGTAGCCGCCGTAGCAGACATAGAGAAGCTTGATTAAGGAGCACGGATTCAAAATTATCACCCTCTAAGCTCCACAATCACTGGGCAGAGGCCTAAAAATCTGACAGAAGAGAAGACGCCCAAGCACCCAAGCGATAATTCTATACTCGGGGCACAGAAAGAGTTCCCACAATGGAAATAAACTCTCAATTCTTGGGTGGGGTAGTATCAGGCTGGATAAAAGGGACGTTATTAGCCTTCGTTCGGTCACATCATGTTGGAAGGCAGACGGTTGGGACCGCTGTATAAGGCCATCGTTGGACTACATCTGTAATACCGTGTCCAAGCCTAGTCACCACTATTTAACAAGGATGCCGCTTGTTTGCAGAAAGTGCTGTGGATGGCCAAAAATGGAAGCCATTTGGGAACAGGCTACGGGGATTGGAAGTCTTTCGTTTGGGAAGCAGAGCATTGTGAGGTGATCGACCCAAAGCGTTCGGAGTGTTGAGCGCTCTGAAGTGTAGCGAAGCAGGCTTCTTTGACTAGACCAGTTATCCAAGAGGAAGTGGAAATAACGTAGCGTTACGATGACGTCGCACGTAAGAGTGAACTTCAATCATTGATTATTCAGCTCGTGGAATGTTTGTAATGTTTGACCAGAGGTTCATAGCACACCGAAAATTTACTTGATGCAAATTCGTAGTTAGAAGTGTAACTGCCCCTGCCAATGGCGTACAATTACGTGCGCTAAACCCGGCAGCTGTCAAAGGCTACGAATTTGTCAGTGTTAAGGAACGCTCCCACAACAGTTGTCTCCTAGCCATTACTTTGAGCGGTTCGACAGTCGGATGGAGAACAGAAAACGTCGACTAATTACCCCTTTGTTACGCACATGTTCACCCAACTACAAGTGATATCTGTCGACACGCAACGGGTATCAGAAGAGATAAACCTCTGCAGATGCGATGGACCGGACGGGATTCATCCGGCCATCCTAATACTCTCAGCCGCTATACTGGGGGGACCTATTTGTTGTCTTTTCCGGGCCTTCAGGGACCAGAGTTGACCACCATCGAACTGGAAGGCAGCAGCTGTGGAGGTCCGCGGAAACGGTTGGAAAACGACCGAACTGGGAGTCTCACATGTTTCTTTCGCCAGTGTTATGGGAGACTGGTGAGGGTGCATGCGATTAGGTACCTGATGAAATACTCACGCACGTGTGACGCGCAACATAGGTTAACTAAGGAAAATAGTTGCATACGAACCTTCTGGGGTTTTTAGATTAGATTTAAGGCGAGACTCCAGCAGTAGTTACAGAGGTATACAACTGATTTTTCAGCATGACATTTGAATTAACGAATCATCGGATGGTGACGTGTAAGATCCATCCATTCGGAGACAAAGGCTCAGTAAAAATTGTGTTTCAGACTTCTGCATGAATAACCCTCCAACCCAGGGTAGGGAACGGAAGTTCAGAGGACTCGAGGTGTAAATCGGGATAGCACAAGAATGAAATTTTGTAGGGATGCTATTCCCTCGCTATCTAATCGACCTTACGGCATTATTGGAACTTCCATATTTCATCTTTGAGGACGACGCATAGGTGGTGGGAGCAAGTAATTGCACCTCGGATAAACCAACTATAGCAAGCGATAGTGGGAGTTCTTAATTGGTTCGGCCCAAAGAACTAGGGGCCTGGTGACAACGACAAAAGCAGACAACAAGTGGCCTGAGTAGTGCAAGTCTGCTGCCCGAAAAGCAAGAGGGAGCTCAGAATGTGGACTGGGAGTATCCCTTGAAAAACAATGGTATCTATCCCCTTGTGCAAAGCGACAGTCAGGCGAAATTCAAACTACTAAATGCAGGCACGGGGACCATACCCTAAAAATGACGTGGCTTGGCTGGATTATTCAAAGGCTGTCTGCTGGCAAGGCAGAAGGGGAGAGTGTAAATTTTGACACAAAAAAGCCCAAAGATTTAAATCCGGATTCGATTTGATAGTGCAGATTTAACAGCGACATCATGGAAAAGTTCAAGATGGTCTGAAGTTTGTCATATTCACGCAAGTTGCCGAGGACAGAATGCAAAACTGTGGTGTGCAGAAGCGTCAATGGCGCTCCAGGTTAATTGAGCGTGCAAAAATTTCTTCAATAAAATGATCGGGGCCTGGAATAAACTGTCACCAGAATTGCCTACTGCCGGAGGCATCAACACATCTCAAACATCACTGAATATGGTGAAGTAGTAATTACTCCAAGTATTACAGAATAGGGGTTACACACGATGCGATATGAACATTTGTCGTCATGATATTATGAAAAAATGGAAAGCAAGCACAGTGGATGTTTTCTCTCATGAGTGGAACAGGTCTCTTTTATCTCCTCATTTCAGCGTACACGGGAGTTCAGGAGCAAATCAAAGACAGAACTAGCAGTGGTGACGCTAAACCTTGGGCATGGCATCGATGGGACCGACCGTTGAGGTCACTGCTATCAGGCAAGCAGGATCGAAATGAACTGTCGCTTGCAGGGGAAGAAGAAATCCTTCCAATTCCTTCGCAACCATACCGGAACGTCGGACCAAACGTTGCGCGTTAAGAAAGAATGGATTCAATTGCAGTAGTGGATGCCGATTTTGGTACATGTCACCGGAAGTATTCAGTAAGATGGTTTGGAGTCCAGAGCACTACTGCCTTGAGCCAACTGAACGGAACTTAAGTGGAGATCCAGGGAGCTCTCGGTGCAAGAACATGGCCGATCGGGCATCTCCCCATATAGTCCTGTAATCCAAGTGAAACTGGAACTGGGACTGATCATAATTCCGCGAAGGTCGTGGATTAAGTGAAACGACTGGGGTGCACACAAGAGTCAGCTGATCCCCCCGGACTGTATTTGTTGTTTATTGAAAGTCTGCTTAGCTTACTAAATCTTTCGCGCAGCACGGGCATAAAATCCCCGTATAATCTCACTGAATTTTTTTTCTGGACATGTGATGCCTGTTTGGGGTCTTGCGAAGAAATCCGTGAGAGTGTTTCTGAACTTTTCGTTTGGCCAATTCTTCTCGCAGCCGTTAAGCGATGACCAGGTTGTGGTTACTTCCAAAGGTGTTGGATGTAAGGATATTTACTTCAATATTAAGGTTTGTTTATTAGTTGTTATTTCACCGCTGGTAGAAAATTAACGCCATTCTTGCGGAACGTGGAATTCCACTTGTGTTGTGTGTTGCGTACATATCTGAGCTAATCATCTCGCTTCCATGGAGCATAGAGCTAAACGGTGTGGACTTTGTTGTGCAAGCATCTCCGGACGGGTGCTCCCCTACCGAAGGTGAGTGTATTCGTATCAGGCTTAATAAAATGTCACTTAGTCTCTGTTGCTTTCAATATCCTGGAAATTCATTGTCTTGTGCGTAAAGCTCTGCTTACCATCAGCAAATCTCGAAAATGTCCGGTGTGAAATGCACTGAATTAACAGGTTAGACTGAGTCCAGATTAGAAATAAATCGCCCTAATTGTTCAATGCACATGGAGCTTGAGTCTTGCTCATCAGTCGTACGCGTGCCGTCTGATACATGTGCAGGTCGGGTACTACGCGCATCGCTTACGAATACATCTAATGAGTTCATTGTCCCTGCAGGTATAATAACGAACTACTTACTCAGTTATTTTGCCTTCACATATATACTACTGCCAAATACCACTCAAAACCGAATCGTTTCAGGCCGTAGATAAACTGAAGACATGGTCGTTTGATGTTGGACGAGTCACTTTTAACTTCGACGCTCAGTCCATTGATTTAAACCATATATAGACGTGAATTTTATTTAACATAGTCCAGTTGGTTCCGATATTAAGGGATGATTTCATTATTTGTAAAATACCTTGATTGCCCATCAGTAGTTTGGATTCGATGCATTGTTGACCTACATCCTTCGGAATACGTCGGCGAATCGATGGCCCACGTAATTTGATTGATATGAAAGTGATTTATAATTCTAACTATTCGCCTCTTGTTGTAGTGCAAAGGCTATTTTATTTAGGTGAACCTATTTGGATATACTCGTCCACTCTTGATGTTCAACCCGTGGGTCCCAGTGAGTGAAGGACGCAAGAGTACTTTCTTTTATCCCTCGTTCTTTATCTTATGTAAGGTCGAGTACACTAGCGTAAACCTCGTGAATGGTGTTTGTGAAATACACAAGCTTTATAAAATTGTGTTCTTTGATAATGACAGTAATTGCGGCATCCAGGACACAGTGTGTCATCATTCTTGAATGTGATGGTGACATCCCTTTAGTTAAACTGTATCGGAATTGTAACTGTTTTTTGTTTATTGTGTCATCAACAGACGATGCGCTGCTGAATTCGATGATTTCTAGCATGACTGCAGCTGCATTTGCTGCTGCTAAAGTGGCCGATGGTTCAGGCAGCTGGTTTCAAAATCAAGGCGATGGTTTCTCAGATGAGGATGACGAAGACAGTGACGATGACGACGAAAATACCAATCCGAATGAAGGAAAATCTAGCGGCTTGATATCCCGTGTTCAGCATCTTTTTGAACGCCTGACAAAAACTGCCGAAAACGCCAATTTTGACAAGAATAAACCTGATCCTATTGTAGATCAGGATTCAAAGGAAAGGGTCGTATACATGATCGATTCATGTAAGTTTTCCATGGATGTAGTCTCTTATTGAGTTTTGCGTAATGAAGCCACTTAGCAGTGCGTCGAGTTACAGTCCATAACAATGAAATCATCGTTTCGCACAGTTCATTTAGGTAGGGGAATATTCTCGTGACAAGCTTTATATTGGTTGATTGCATCAAAATCCTCCATTTTAGGTTACTTTATCTCTACGTAATATTTAGACGAATCGATCAATTGCCACTTGTTGCGTTGCGACGCCCCTTGGATTGCTTTACTTAAACTGATGCTCACAGTGAAATCACCGTGCGCTTATCACTTGGTGACACCACCAAGTAACGATTTTACCTCTGCTATGAACCGTGCCTAGATTTATCGGGTCTCTAGGAGTTCCGAAAAGCCCCACTAGGTTGTTGCACATGTTAACGATTGAACCTCTTGTTACAGTGTTCTCAGAGGTCCGCATTAGCTGGAAGAGTCAGGGAGTTATTAGTTGAGATGGAAGAGCGCGAGAACCGATCGGCTATATGGTGGCTGAATTGGGGTTCAGGAGATCCCCCATAGTGATGGCAACATAATTTACTACCGCGGTCCCGCATTCAAAATATTTCTGCTTCTCGATAGTCCATCTTATTTTTGCCATGCGATTTTCCTTCCACCAATATTCGATGCTGTGTTTGTAGCCAAACTCAAGGTCGGTCGGTACGAGGTTAATGGTTCCACAAACGGAACTGAATTGCACACCTATGAACTCGGGTCACGCTTTGATCCGAACTAGCTCTTGCTTATGCCTCGTCTGTAATCACACCGACACCGAAACCACACGTGCGTGTTTAGTAACTCCTAGTTTCTCTTCCGAATGTCTGCTCTCCAGTCAGTCAATCCTGTCTCTAAACTGGTATCGTCCGTCACCAAAATGACTAAAAGGTTGAAGGGTAATAAGAGAGAATCCCTGAAAAACATCACTTCTCGGGATGAACTCGGATGAAAAACGGCCACAAGCACGAATTCGGCTTCGATTATTTGCATTCAACCAGTACTTTCATTTTCTGCGACCGAATTCTTGCAGAAGTTATGCTGGATTTACAAAGGTGTCTGGTATCTTGTCGTTATGCTTAGCGGTTGGCAACGGTATCTTCGCGGATTTTGACTGAATTCATTTTCCATTGGCAAGTATTGTGTATCATATGAAGTTAGTTCATGACTTCAAAAAACAGCCTCCATTGATGTTTTCGATTAGCCTTCTCATCCGCAAAGCCAGTCTGGACTTGAAGATGGCACCAGGCCAATGCCGGTAGAGTGCGGTCAAGTCTAAGAAGGACATTCAAACCATCGCAGTCGGTGGAGTCTTATCAACGTTGAAAGACAGGCGGTGCTACTGCGATTTCCAATGATTTCATTCGAGAATCTATCAGGTCAATTTATTTAAAGGAAAGACAATGCACTTCTAATCAAAAATTCTGGTTGTCGGATGTCTTCAGCTTACAGTGGCCATGTTTGACAATCATAGAGGAAAACTGATTGAACTTCTCCTCTGAAATCCATGTGCTTGATTTTGAGAGCAGTTTTCTTCCAACATCACAGGATACTTCGGATATGTATGGACGCCGTCCGGGTAGCACCAATGCGCAACTTGACATTACCTTCGGCGTGCTCATTTGGTAGGAGGTCGAAACCAATTTGCTTACGAATGAAGGTAATTCCTATACTTTGGGCATCCAGTTGTGCGGCACTCGATTTCTGTGACTGATGGGTATTGCAAACATCTTGGTTGTAATAGTGTTGATCCCAAGATAAATCTGCGAAGTGAATTTGTCAACCTGAATAACAGCTAAACCCTGATGGGGCGATGATGTTCAAGAGTCCTCTGGAGGATGAATATTTGGTCAATACATCTATTGTCTGAACGGAAGCCTCAGTGGCTAGGTCGAGTGAATACATGTATCACTTCACTGAAGCGATTCCGCGAAAGCTATGTGAAATATTTTGAAACTGCATCTAACAGGCATGCCTCGGTAGTTCCGACACTGTTTCATAGTCTCTTTTGAGAAACAGAGGTAGAACCGAGGTGATCCAATCGGACGGATACATTTCACTCTCCCGAATGAAGCGAAATCGGATACGAAGGGGATCGAAGACCACCAGAATGCGCGTCTTGTAGATTTCCGCCAGGATCCTGTCTATATCGGGGAACTTGTCAAACCTCGAACGGTCGATTACATTTGTAATTTATTCTGTTTCCCCTAAACTATTCAGTATGATTGGGGGTGTTCCCAGGCTCTGAGGAGGCTACTTTTCCCGAACCCCTCTAGCAATGTTTCCAAGTAACGGTGCATCTCAAATAGCCCATGCTGAGGAAGTCCTACGGGCTGCATTTCACGATGTTGTTTGTATCAAAGGACGAGGATGCAGGCGAATGTACGGCGCTGATTATCGAGTTGTCTGATATTTGGTAATCGGTCTATGAATGAGAGTGAACCCCCGTATTCCATGCCTGGTCTTTGGTAGTCAGTCTAGGGAAGATGACCAAAACTTGATTCCAAACCAACAACAAACGGCGTACGAAGCATGTGGCTGTTTGCACATCACAACCTGTGGCCGAGGGGTGCACTGAACACCCAGGATGTCTGTCTCCATCCGGAACTGAGCAATCGGTCACCGGTACTCAGTGGGTTACGTAACATCCAGATAGTTCTGCTGGCCTATGGGTTAGACCATTCGATCAGAGGGTCGGGGCGGGGTCTCCTAAGTCAATCCCCTGCCATGGTTTGAAAAACCGCGTGGTATACAGCCCACAGAGGAATCATGGATCCCGATGGATACCCGATAACATGGAGATAATCATTATCGTCATCATCATCGTTCAGCGTTAAACAACAAGGCAAGCCTCACTGACCGCTGCCGTTCCCTTTCTATAAAAAGAGTGAATATCCAACGGGAACAGGGGGTGGACCTACACAGGCGGGAACAGATAAAATGCTGCTGCAGCCAACACACGAAACACAGTCTAACTGTACAAACGCACGTTTTCAATCATTCTGATTCGACAGAAAATGACAGCACGATCGCCACTGTTCACGGTTCACTGCCATATCCTTCAGTGTCTCCAGCCAGCTGCTAGTTGACAAGTCTTTCGGACCCCAACCACGAAGAGGAAGAAGTGATACACCTACTTTACCTAAGTTCGCTGTACATTTTCCCATCCCACGTTGCCACGCCATCTG
>LUCM01009028.1:15694-37942 GCA_008360955.1 Fasciolopsis buskii | reverse complement strand
CCTTAACCCACCAGCTTTCGCGGTCATTCCTAAGGCTTATGGTCAACTGACGCTGCAACTGCTGACGCATCCTAATCATTTCCTTGCAGTTAGGCAGCTCGCGTTTTTGCCCCATTAGACTTGGTGACGCCTGCGAGACGCAGTGTTTTTGATGAATGCTAGGTCTGGGACCGCAGGCGAAATTCGCTGCCAAATGCATAGCCTGCTAAATTTGATCCCACTGCTCGTCTATATTGTTGCAAGTCGAAGTTCTTGGTTCATCAGATAGTTTCAGTTCGTAACTGTTGCGAACAGCCGAATCAGACAAACGTTCGACAGCCAATCGGGTTTGTGGCCTGCGTCGATAGTCATTCAGCTGCAGCGAAAATCGCATTAAAACTAACGCATGGTCCGATTCGACGTACGTGGTCCAGTACGTCCTACAATTATGGACAGAACCGCGCCAACGGTAGCTAACTGCGATATGGTCAATTTGACTCAAAGTACCTGTCGAGCTAGAGCGCCATGTCGCTGTGCGACGCGAACTGTGTCGGAAATTCGTACTAGATAGGAATAAGTTATTTTTCCCACATGAATGGAAAAGTCTTTCCGCGTTATCCATTTGCTGGTCAGCCAAGATGCAGTGCCCACCTAAACTTGCTTCGGATACACTCAATTTTCTAAATTGTGCATTACAATCACCTGCTACCACTACAGTGTCATAGCCTTTGCTCTTCCAGACAAGGGTGATGAGGTCTTTTTGCATGTCAGTGCTGCATTTTACTATCCTTCTGGGTGCCGACTGATCCTTGCAGTCTCACGGCGCACAACCGACTGTTAACCGGGATCCGATTTAAAAGGGCTGCTTCAGCCTTCTCACTTAAGACTATTCTTACACCACGTTGACCCACAGCTTGAGCTGCTTCGTCTCTTGAAGTGCGAAGAAAATATTTTGACGAGACGTTTGGCGCAGTTAGCTGAATTACTCTACTCGAATCCTGAATTCGTGTTTCACTCACGCAGCAGAAATCAATCGAAAGTGAGTCAACTGTCAGAATCAAGCACGTCTGTTGTCCAGCCTGCGTGAGAGTGCACACATTGGAGGACCCCAGATTCAGAGACTGGCGAGGCTTGAGAAAATGTGAACTGACAGATTGAAAACCACCTAATACACTACTTGACAGTGTACCGTTGCGAGTGTTGGGCGTGTTATCAGTGGGGACATTATGGGTAGGCATAGGGGACCAGGGGATTGGGTTGGGTACAGAAGAGACAGGTTGAATAAAAGAGATGAAAATACGATATAATTGAGTTCACAGCAGCCCGATGCGTATGAACTCTCAGGTTCATTGAACTATCAGGTTGGCATCCAGAGTGCTTCCCTCAAGCCTTGGATATGCGCATGTCCACCTCTAATCTCCTGATACCGTCTGTCGTCAAACAGCTGTCCGAGTGACTGAAATATTCTGCATTTGGGAATTCAGCTCTTTCGAGAATCAGGTTCCAAACCGCTGACGTTCACTTTCGTATGCCTTTTTTGCATTGTTCGTCATATACCAGTCTGACGCATGTATCCAGAAGAACTAGAGCATCGTGTATTATCCCATTGGTGTTAATGTTAAACGAGAATGGAGAAATGGGACACCATTGTTGAATGCCACTGGCTGTTTGGAATGAACTTCATTGGTCATTGTATATCATTTGGTGACTTGAAGTGCGCGAGTAAAATACTGGCAGCAAATGCGCAAGCGTCTGTGGTATGCTTTCTTGATGGAAAGCGCTCATTGGCGTTCTTCCGTCGATTACCTTATCCTCGTTATTTCCATTACCCCCCCCTTCGTCCATGCGTGGTAGTACTTATCTCTGGACATGCATTCTCACCTTGATTCTATCTTATAGACATTATGTAGCGTCATTCTCATCAAGAATGCATTCAGTTTAAGATCAGGATAATTTAGCTTGTCTTTAAACGAATTTGCTAAAACTGGATTTGTATGAGAGCCGACGCTCATCACTGGGCTACAGATTTTCTCCACAGTTCAATCCCACCCTGTGGAGCGTTTGCCGAAAGTTCGTTCTATGTTAGGAGGCGTTCAACTTTAGAAGTTGGTAAACTAGGCACGTAATATAAACAGTGGGACTACGCTTCGACATGGTGTAACGGCATGCTCACCTCCATCATCCCGTGAGCTGTATAGGAAGATTCATTCAAGCGTGTAAAGTCAGTGAGTTGATGCCTGGTCCTCTAGGTTGAGTTGACTAGAGCGGGGGACCCAGTCGGGAAAATAACCGGAGGAATAATTGATGGAAGTATATATGTTTCCGTTCTGCCATTCTCCGCTACCTTGCGGATGTGTTCTTGTTAGAACCAGATGCTTTGTTTGAGAACCAGTTGTTCTTCTGCGTGACGGCTGCACTGCCTAACGTTACCCATCCACCATCTCGCATAACTTCCACTAATAAAAGGGATTATGTCAAGATAAATTTTTCTGTTATTTGATAACATGTACTCTATTCTACATACTGATTTTCAGGTTTCTGAAGTGCTCTGCACTCCGTTTCGCTCCGTGATGTTTAAAAGTCGTTTGCTGTCTAAGTCTTTCAAGAGACTCATTTATGTTGTCATCGAGTGGTCTGGGAGACGAACACGAGATGCTGTGCTTGAAATCCCCTCACCAACATTGGTCGATTGGCTGGGGATTATCACTTTCAGAGATGTTCAGTGATCGGTGATGTGTGCTTTACCATCGACTGACTTAGCTGTATACATGTTTCGGGCCTAGAATGCATAGCAACCCCATCAAGTTGGCTCGCAGTCCAACCGCCTCCTAGGTTAGGAATTAAAAAAAACCATCAAAGTGGCCGATGTATCGTTTACTTTTGAAACTATACGGAAGTCTTGTTTGAATAGATGAATTTGCCTGTCACTGTTACTCTCAGATAAATTGGGCTGATAGAACCATCACCTTAGGACACCGGTTTACTTCGTGTAACGCTTGCCGAACCTGTTTATATTTACGGGCCGGACACTATGTTACACGAGCTGGAGACGATGCACCAGAAATGATAAGCGAGCGGGGAGTTATTAGAAATCATGGGAAAAGATTGAGCAACGAGGGAGAACCTAGAATTCTTATATCATAAGAAGGGTTGAGCGCAGTACAAGTGCCAACGGGGTATGATGAAAATGGGTCTCAGGACTTAGTTCACAAAACCACACACTAGGTCAGGTGTGTTTAGGAACCACGCGCTGCAGATTACTCTCCACCAGAAATCGACTCAGTTAGTTGTTCTATTAGTTCTTATTTGGTTGGGTCTCCTGACTGTTTTGGCAAGGCAGCGCGGTTTTTCTGGGGAAGGACGAAAATCGACCTGTTTTGCTGTTCCCACCTTGCCATTTGTTTTCGCTTTTTATCAGTGATCGCCCAGACCAGCATCGTGCTTCGCAATGTCAGTCTCCGAATCGAATGTCAACTCGGTTTGCCAGGGCTGAATCGGGCCTCGGGTATAACTCTGTGTTTTCAGTACATTTCGCTGGCAAATCAGTCTTCTGTTGGCCAAAGCCATGGCAGTGGTATCCAGCGGAATGAATCAGACGGACGCGGTTCAAAAGATGGGCATGGCAAATCGGGGAGTCAGTCGGATGTTAATACTAGTGTCGTTAATGACGGTTGGTCTTGGATATGGCCCTTTGGTCACGCGCGTAAAAAAGGTAGATTACACGGTTTATTCATGTTCAACTCGTGTTGCCCTCGATGCATACTTTTTTCACTATCAATCAGCCAGCACTGTCTTTCATGCTACACGGTTTGTTCAGTTAATGACTATAAATATGAAGAAAAAGGTTTGTAAGCAATGACACGCTTGTTAGGTTTTATTTTTTATGCCCATCTTTTCATTTCGTTCTATCACTGCTTACAATGTCACAGAACCACGTTCCTGTTTACTTCTCATGTATTCCGCCTACATGCGAAGTCAATTTGCCAGTGCTTCCTCACAAACAATAATGAAGTGTTCTGTTAAAATTGATTTCATTGGTGTGTGAAAATGATTCTAGTGTTTACTTCTACTGTATCCACTTGAACCTGCTGATGACTCATAATTGATACGTCGATTAGAACAGCGTAGAGTTGAAAGTTTCATCTCTTTCAGAGAGTGCTTTTTGTTGCTGCATCTGCTGCTTATCTCGCTGTATTTGGTAGAGAATATTCCCACATCCACATCATCTAATTCACGACAAATTTGTCTGTTTCGGTGCAGAGTTTTGCTTCGCATTAGCTTTATAGCAATATTTTTGCTTTGCATTTAAAACTAAAATTAGTATTTTGACTAAATCAATTCATTTGGCATAGTGCAACGTTGTTTATCTAAAAGAGATGTATCACGGTTCATGCAAGTTCTGATAACACTGAGTAGTTGTGAACTAAACAAATTATCGTTGCGATGAGAATTCACCCTCAGTATACCTAACTATCGATTACCCGAAGTGCTAGTCCGTGTTTTATTTACGTTTGCTAGCTTGCAAACAGCGTACAATTTGTTTATGTAAGGAACCACAATGGCAACGACCCTTCATGTCAAGGATAATAAGATACCCCGTCCACAATCTTTTTCAATCCTGTCACCAGACATCGTCTCTTCCGTTTATCTTTTGCCTTAACTAAGCCAGGTGTTCGCAGAAGTACGAAATTCTTGATGGCACGTCTTCTTCCTTTGAGAGGAGTTTACCTTCTTACTTGTCTTCTTGCGTGAGCGATTTTTCCATCTCTTCTTCTGGTATACGAATGTGACTGCTTTTTATAACATGCATGAAGCATAAGTGTAGTGGAAAGGACACGTCTCATAGCCGCTAGGGCTCATTGCACGCGGTAGGGGGGCCGGCAACCATTACTCTTAAGCTTGGAGTTGGATAGAGCCACAAGAGGTCTCACTAAGTCAGATATGTTAACGGGTCGGGTGACAGTGAGTTGCCGTCTACCACCAAAGTGACTGGCAGATCTGGGATTCGAACCCCTGACCCTTTCGATGACACACGCTTAATTCACTTGGCCACCTTCGGTCAAGTTCGATATATATACATATATGTCGAACTTGACCGAAGGTGGCCAAGTGAATTAAGCGTCTGATCAGTATTACATATTTGAATAGGCGAAGATTCACGGAAGCATACGACTGTTTCGCAGTTATTGCCGCTTGTCAGACGTGCGTGCCCGATACTCCACTACCAGTTTATTTACATGCTTGAATACTCCCATTGTAATTTCAAACCAGAATCTTGTTTGTATGACAGGAGTATGAATGGACCAGGAATTCATTTTTAGACTACAACTGTGATCGCTGGTTGTTGTATATCGGTTAGACGCTGCCATCCCATAGGACGACGGTGTTGCATGTGCGAGCTGGTGTTTTTTGTCCATCGTATGTACACACCATCCAATAAACCAGCCGAAGTGATCTGTGACGAAGACGAAAAGAGGTGTGAATTTATGGCTATCTTACCATACTCTACTGGAGACACCAAAGAGGAGTGACAGATACTCACAAGCCCTCTTTCAGTCTGAGGTGTGATGGCACAAGTCTTGCGGACCAACGCATACTTCTCAGTTCCTCTGATCCTCAGCAAACAGTATCATTAGTGCAGACCGGTCGACGGGTCCGAAGGCTGCGCGAATGTCCAAGGTCACAATGATCTTTGGCCTTTGTAAAGTAAAACAGAACCGCTTTAAACTTCAGTATTATTGGGATTGGGCCAATACTCCCATGGTTATTACATTCACTAGGTAAACCCTTTTCAAAGGTGGGGGCAACAATCGATTCCCCTCGCCCACGAAGACGGAACTTGCCTTAAATATTAGGCCTTCCAGAACAAAGCTCGAAGTTCTCTTACCACTTAAATTCCTGTCTTTTCATGGCGCTAGAGAAAGGTCATCGGAATCCGGCATTTATAACGTCCTAGTGTTGCAAGGAGGCAAGCGGATAGTTCCCACGTTTACTGGGCAATAAAACAAGTGCCACCTCTCAGACCGTATGTATTCTTCTTTCCCAAACCGCAATGCAGCAAGATTCATTCCCTGACTGTCCAAAAATTTCCGGACCAATTTGACCGTGTGCCGAATGCTTGTCACCATTCTCCTGGGCCTCCCTCTCGCGATATTGGTCCGATTGTCTTGAATGACGTCTCAGCAGCGGGGGCCGTGCCGTTCATCTCATTTCTGGCTCTAGAACCCCTGTTTGTTGCTAACACGGTCTTTGTCTGATGGGCAAAGTTTTTGACAGTCGTTGCTTCTTCGGGCGACTGCTTCTGATCGGTTCGTGCCTGGTCGATTGTTCTCTTTATTTGTTATGGCCGTATCCTCCTCTGTACTAAGATTTGGACTTTTTTGCGGTTCTCCGCCCTAGAATTGGAATCTGTCGAAACAGACCAGGATGTCTATACCGAAATAGCCATGAGAGAGACTGACGATGAAGGCCAGCTAAATTATCCTTCGAGGTGCTTGCCCAGGGTACAGGACATTGCTTCTGATTGTGGTTAGACGAACCGTCTGCTCTGCATATCGTTTCGCTTGCACCCAAAGCTTTCTTACCGGCGGGTCGAATAGAGTGTAACCACTTGGAGATATTTCTCATGACGGGAGCATGTTCCATCTCTTTTGGACGGTGAAACCACTAGATCTCGCGATCTCTACGTAGGTTTTCGTTGAGTTTACATCTGTTGATCTGTGCTTGCTACCGTACGTCCTTAAGCCGAAGTTGCATCTTGGGTTTTGTTGTTGCCGAGTTTGGTTGATCTGTGCACATACTGAAGCGCAAGACGCAAGCACTAGCGTCACACGATAGCATAGGAACACAGCCTGTGGTCTAGTAGGACACGAACACACTGAAGATTGGAGACAAGAGTTTGGGCTGAAGTATTCAAGTCCCGTAGTCGCATAACGAATGGCAAGGAACTGCTGCTCCCTTGAATGAGCAGCCACACAGAACAGAAGAGTGGCGCGGAACACGAACAGCTAGCCCAACCCTCTAGCGGAAGAGAGAAGACGAACACAGGATACTGCCGCGCGTTTATTAGTGACCCACCAATGCAAGTCCGAGTTCAAGCGAGCTCTATCGTTTATCTAGTTGTTTTGGGTGGAAATAGCCAATCACAGAACGAGTTTTGGCGGATCTTTTCGCAAACATATGAAAGTTTTCAACCGCGAAATATTTAAAACAACGTCAATTTCGAAATACTGAGAAAAGGGCAAGTTTTTTTTTGGAAAATTAATAACAGAGCTAACTTCTGCGGGACCAAAAACCCTAGAATGGTCACCGACTATAACAGGTTTTGAGCTCCAACCAAATCAAATAGCGAGCTTAGTGCAGATTAACACATGACGGGAATCAAAAGGAGTGCTATAGTACGACCGTAGTTTTGTAAACACCCCTGCCATTTCTATCTAATTGCAATGTGGTCGACCTGGGCCTATTGCTGAAAGGAACATGAGGGACGGCAGGTGGTTGAGGCGTCCGAATTTCAAACTGGCGAGCAACAATCGATGATGCAAACACAAGGTCGACAACCGCTCTACGTTTTCTTGCCTACAACAATCGAAACCAAGAGAAACTCCGAAATGCTCCTCATTTGAAGACAATCGACGGTGGTGATCAAGTGGATAAGGTCGTGGCGCCTGGACTTGAAGACCGCGGATTGGAGTCCTCCCCCCACTTTTCAACTTCCTCATTTATCAGCCTTCTGTTGGCCGCGGCCCTCTTCCTGAAAATGATGTACACTTATTTCATTTATAAAATAAATAGAAGATAGCGAGAGATTTATGTCTCCTGCTAAAATCGGGGTCTTTATTTTGTGCGCACCTCCAAGTTTCATTGCACATAGCCAGCCGTCGATCAGGATTCGTTCAGGCAGTGCAGCGTCGGTCCCCTCATTGAGAGACACACCATTTCTGGCAAGATCAGGAATCACTACCTGAATATTTCCACAGAGGTACAGATGGGACTTCATCAAAGGATTTGATGCCGATATCAACCGAACGACAGAGCTGCAGTTTTGGATGTGAGTCATCATCATCATCATCGTTCAGCGTAAAGAGCAAGGCAAACCTCACTGACCACTGCCTTTTTCCCAGAGTTACACGTTTCCATAGAAAGAGTTAATATCCAAGGGAAACGGGGAATAGAACTACACAGGCGGGAACAGATAAGATGCTGCTGTAGCCAGCATACGGAACACATTCTAACTATAAAAACGCACACTTTCAATCATTCTGATTTGATAGAAAATGACAGCACGATCGCCACTGTTCACGGTTCACTGCCATATCCTTCAGTGTCCCCAGCCATCGAGTTGACGAATCATTCGGACCCCAACCACGAAGACGTGGGACACCTACTTTACCTAAGCTAGCTGTACATTTTCCCACGCCGCGTTGCCACGTCATCTGTTGACTTCCACATGGCTTCTTCCACTAGTTGGGAGGAACACAAAATAGGGCACAACATGGTAGACGAGTGTTCGTCATACGCAACACGTGACCCAACCAGCGTAGTCTACTAAGTTTCATACGATGAAACAAGGTATTCTGAGAGCCAGCATCTAGTACTAAATTCTTGACCTCCACCTTACTCACTCGGTCACTCCATCCAGTCCTGGCCATACTACGCAGATATCGGTTGTCGAAAACCTCCAACCGACGAACATCGCCCACATGCATACTCCACGTCTCGCAACCGTACAACAAAACTGAACGCACTGCGGCACAGCACACACGACCTTTCAACTTCAGTGAAATATCAAGCCGACGCCACAAGTGCTTCAATCCAGCGTAACCTGCTTGAGCCTTCAATATACGTGTATTTACCTCCAATCCCGAGCTGCCATCGTTGGACACGCAGCTACTAAGGTAGGTGAAACAGTCCACAGTCGTTAGTTCCTCTCCATCCAGTATCAAATTCGGCACTGCTGTTGTCTAGTCCTGTAACAGCACCTTACACTTTGAAGGTGCAAAGCACACGCCGAACCGAGCAACCAATCTCTAGTGTCTATCTGGTGCGCACTGTGCGTGGTCCGCAGACTCGAACAGGCATACGAGTTCATCTGCGTAGTCTGGGTCACACAGCTTCCCTCCATTTCCCAGTTCGAATCCTCCATCCCGGAGACCTCCTAAAGCAACTTCCATCACCTCGTCCATGACGAAGTTGAACAAGAATGGAGAGATGAGACACCCTTGTCGAACGCCACTAATCGTTTCGAATAAACTTGATAGTTCACCGTATACTATCAAGCGACGACATCTGTGCAAATGCCATGCTCACAACAGGTTCACAAACTTCGTTGGCATACCCTTCTGGTGGATAGCACTAAATAGTGCTGTCTGATCCGCTGAGTTTGGAAGCGCCTTTGAAGTCGAGAAAAAGTAAGCTCGTAAGTCGGCGGTATGTATGGCGCGTTTCGTTTGGTGAAGAGTGGTCGATGCAACCTCGACCTGGACGAAATCTGGCCTGCTGTTTGCGAATTTTACTCTCGTGAATTGGTGTCAAACGACGCAGCATTATCGAGGCTAAAACCTTAGTAACTGTCGGAATTAAACTAATCATGCGATGAATGCTACAGTCACTCCGTGTGCCCTTCTAAAAGTTGATTAGAATTAGTGACTCACCCCATGATAACGGAATGCTCTCCTTGTTCCCAATATCATGAAGCAAGGACGCAGGTGATCTCATCAAAAATTGTACACTCATTTTAAAAAGAACTGGGAGCAGTTCGTCGGGACTAGCTGCTTTTCTCGCAAGTGATTATTGGAGACAATGGACGATATGGTTCAATGCCGCATTCAGTGACGTTCTTACATTCAGAATCTTTCCTCTTCTATACAGTTCTTCATTTTTCCATTTCATTCGCGGACAGTTCAGTAGGCTTTGAGCGGCCTGGTGCTTAAGCCATCCGAATGAGTTGTCTTTGGCACTCACTCTTCCTGGTGAACACTTGGAGGTAGCCAATTAATTTGAGCACCTCGAGAGTTAAGGAGAAAATCACATTACGAACTGTGAAAGCTATAGTAGCTTTCACGAACCTGGGACACTTGTGGCACCGCCATAAAATTGGGCTTTCTCCCACGGGAGGGTGTACAATGTCACAGTCGGTGCTCTATTTTACGGTTACTTCCTATGCCTTGAGAAAGCCCGACCACCGATACATCAGAAACATTGCTCGAGTTTGGTGAGGACATCGGATAAACGATACTAATTGCGGGTCGCCGGATTATTTTCAAGCAAACATTACAGTTAAAATAATGTCTGAACCATTCAGTTGATGATAATTTTTCGGGTTAGGAATTACAGACAAACATTGAATAACAACAACATTAACAACAACAACAACAACAACAACAGTAGTTGTTCCGAAGATAGCGAAAAGAAGCTTGCAAAACCCCTCCCAGCTGACTTTATTGTACAACTGCAACTTGCATTTTCACTTGTGCAGTGAGGCGGCAGATGGATAATGCCATAGAAGCAATGCAACAAAAAAAATGCATACTAGGTCTACAATGGGGAGACAGTCACCAATAAGTTCGGGAACGTGCTCGTTAGGCCAAAAGCTCATTCTTTTTCCGTAGTCAAAGTATCGTCGAAATGCGACAGCCATTCTCTCGTTGGCTTTGGGAAGTTGGTGATCGTTAGTTTGGCATCTTTTTTTCCGAGGGAACCTGATTGGATTTTAGAGAATAAAAGACCAAAGCCGCTGACTTTAGATCCGTGTTAAATTCTATAAAAACAATCCTTTTGACGATAGAAAATTTTCACTCACGTCGGCTGTGGCTGAGGTTGGAAGAATTCATATCACGAAAGCCTCCCGAGGCAACAAGTTTGTGGATATGGATGCAGACACTAGTAAAGAATTAACAGAAAAAGACAGTTTTTCTCCGGTTGGGTAGAAATGCTGTGTCTCGGTCAAAACCTAGTTAGAAGAATGAACCCAACATTTCGATTAAAGGCATAAAGGTTAGTGAGGAAAGTGATAATGCTTACAGAATGTTGTGAACCAGCGCGCATAGGCAAAATGACTCATCACCGTGATTTTCAACATTCTGGTCTGCGGTTAACAAAAAAAAATCGGCAATTCATCTCAAAAACAGTGTGGTCTGAATAGGTGGGGCGTCATTAAGACAAATTACAACTATGCTATCTGAACCTTCTACACATCATGAGAATCAATCAAATTATTCTTGCGTTGGGTTGACAATGGCCTTCAAATGACTCACTCTTATGCCAATGTTGATCGTTCCCGAAAGGCATAGATATAGTCAGCCCACGTAATGGGAGCGTACTGAGTTTCTCGTTCTTCTTCTGGATTGTAGTGTTTCAGTCTTTCATCCTTTATCCTTGTTCCTATGAATCTTGTCTTTGAATTGGGATCATTTAAAATCTGTGATGTTTTTGTTTATTCTGCTGGCCATTCCACCCGTAGTTGTTTCGATTTCTCCACTTTGCGAATCTGCATTGAGAATAACTTGAAAATACTAGTAAACAGCTAAAAAGCAGGCATGTTAAAGTTAGCAGCCAGGTACTTACAAGACTGCTGTAGTTAACGTACCCAATTCATGGGGTTCATGGAGCTCCTAATGTAATAGCGATAATTTTTAGGCTACTGAACGTGAATTTTGACATCCCTGAGCAAACTATGTCAACAAAAAATAATAGAATCCGCTTCGATATATTAACCGAACCCTATCTTTCGTGTCCAGTTCATCAAGATCCACAATACTAAGGTTCTGGTGACCATTTGACCATCTGCTGTTCTTATTGAATGACGAATGACAAGTCAAATGTGCACCTCAGTATCTCACGTTTCCGATGTCAGTTGTTAAGACAAAAGGTTTAGAGGCCTGGCCCATTTGAAAAATAAATCAATGTAATTCTGTATAATGAACCTGGATTTTCGACGAGCTGTGTAGTACAGTAATGAAAATTATTTTTGAAGTCGTAATCAGTATCATAGTTCATAGTGAATCGATGAATTTTGGTGAAATTCGGTCACCAACCGGATTCGTAGAGGGTCGACTGAAAATGTGCGATCGGACTCATTTTATGGGTTTCGTAAAAGTGGCTCCTACAAACCAAACGTTCTCGAAGACTTTTGCTGGGTGAGCATTTGACTTTGTAGCTTTGCTTTAAAACGATACAAACACCATATCAAGGGCTAGATGTAGAGGCTTGCAGTGCGCGCAGGAATCGATGATAAAAAAATCCACAATCAGTCTTTATGACAAGCATAAAATCCAAGCGGGTTGTTTTTAGGTACCCGATACGGGACGCCCAATGATAGATCTCCTCAGGGGTCATAATGCCTGGACACAGTTGGTGGATCGATGACGGACGATAGGATCAGTTTACATTCTGCTGAAATTATGTAACTACGCCAATTGCTAGTACTTTTGTAGTTCCGATTTGTTGGCGAGGTGTGACGTTGATTGACCAACGAAATAAAGTTGACTTAGTGCCACAGACTGTGTCGTGGATGAATTCAAGATTTTCGTTGTCTTCATAATTTTTCCTAGGAACTTTGTTCATGCTTCGATTTGTTTGGCCCTCGATCGGACTCTTTGGAGTTGCGAATCTAAACCTGAGAAAGTGTTCAAATTTATTGTCTGAGATTGTCACACCCATGGTATGCGATATTTGTATTACACTGGTATCTGTTACGTTAGTGGTATCATGAAACTATCTACCTTGCCTTGCAAACCTGTCATTTTCATAATACAATCCTAGATCAAATAAAAGGTGATAGTTATCCACCACATAATCCATCGATCCAGTTGTTTTTTGTCATTCTTTTCAGTTGTAATGGCTGCTAGCGTTCCTTAGCTAACCGTTGTTGATAAATAACTTGGTCGATTTCGATTCATGTGGTTTGCCAATTTTTTTTGACTGATTGTCTGATTCGGCTCTGTCCTGTTATGGATCTGCCAGCCATGGGTTAGTCTGGTGATCAATCATTCACTCGTTCGTAGACTATCAAAGTCGAGCTTTGGCCTTGACCGTTAATGGATAGGATGTCTGCTTCAACTGTCTCATTGTTCATGCTTGCGTGGGGTTAAATATTGGTCAGACCTTGGCAGTTTGATAAGACAAGGGGAGTCGGGTGGTACATGCAGTGGGAAGTTTAGTTAGGTTTCTTTCGTCTTATCAAATAATATAATTATTTGTGTTAAAGTATGTTGAGGTGTACCGATCTATTTAATTTGCAAACAACATGCCAGCTTTTTGGGGCACGATGGATTGCTAAAGAACAAAACTTAAACCAACCTTTTGGCTCGAAGTTGCAAAATCCATCCGTGGAGCTGGTTCGGTCGGACACCAACATTTTTCGTTGCGAGTTAGGCAGGAAGTTAGGTTGTGCTTTTAGTTGAATTTCCTGCAAAGGAAGCCAAATACCTTTTCAGTGTGTGGTCTTGTTAGGACGGCTCTGCGGTTCTTGGCGCGGTAACCGAACTCGAATGATGCTTCGGAAAAAACTTTCGTTCAAACACCGGGTTCGTGAATTTCACATTCCTCCGCCAGTTATACTTTGTTCTCTGTCGATGATGCATGCGTATTTCAAGGACTGGCAGCCAATTACAGGCCTGATCAGCATCAGCACGCAGAGTTTTCTAGTCACACAGACATTGCGGCATCATCCCTTGTTTTGCACATGCACAAATCCACACAATGGCCATGTGTTGCTGTTCAGATGGAACAGGCATATCAGCTCCAGTCGATTGATTGAACTCTTCAAATATTTCTTCCTATTCAAAGAAAGCAGGTCTCCGCAACAGGAATTTCGATACCGACATCAGCAAGATAATGTATTCTGATGCTTTTTGGTAAATATTTACTGCCAGTCTTCAAAGAAAATTAAATTGAACATTTTTGGTAGTAACTAAGGGTGGTCGGAATATTGACCACCCATTATTAGACGAATCGGCAGCTGACAACTTAGAATGTCAATATTGTCATTAAAATCGTGTACCGTTCTCACTGTTTGCATCAGTTAAAAGTGATACTGGCAAATTACTGGCATTTTTTTATCTTATCTGTTTTAGGTTGTTAGTGATGTGACGAACAGTGCTTCATATTCCGTAGATGTGGCACCATAAGAAAACAAAGCTGACTATCCAAATGCTGTGTTGTCGACACAGCGTTACTGCGTTGCCCTTACGGAGTACCTTTTCTGACTTGTTTCGTTAGTCGTTTTTAGGTAGGTGGGACACGTTGATAAAATCCATAGTTATATAGCTTTAGTTCTAACAACTACTAAAATCATTATCGCTGTTGCAGATTTGTTTACTACCGTTGAACTAAACAGTCGTGATTACTAAGATACCTTTTGACAGATAATTGGCCGATATTCTTATTAGCCTGGTTTCCCGTTAGTACAATTTTCACAATATTAACAGCTCTTCGAGGGATTCCCAGTGGGATGCAGCTAGGTGTTGTGAAGAAGTTTCCCTAGTTTCTCTTTTCCGGACATCCAGTCGACATCCACACGTGTCCTCATTTTTAGAAATATTTTTGTCAAAAACCTAGGTAGTACCGTAAGCAAACACCTAGAGTATTTCCACACTTCGGGCTTTGTTGGAAAGTTTCAGAAATTATCTAGAAATTAGTGGACAGTTTCCTGTTTTTGTGCAACTTCTCTCTTTCCAATAATACTCAGACATCTGTTTGCTGATCGAATCGCAACAGAAACATGGCTAAGAAAAAAAGCAGTATGTGGGAATGAGGAGGAAACAAGAAGCACCATAGCTTTTAGCGTTCTCATGTTATCGGTTGGCCATCGGCATGTGTGGTTCTTAGGTGCGTTGGATACTACTCGGATGCACAAACTCAAACAACTACGAACCTACTATGAACCTTTGTTCAAATTTTGTAACTTCCAGGGTAGTTTGACGACTTTAAGATCTTGTAATCCACGGGGAGCCGATGAACGATTGCTCATTTCATATGACCGAACATTCTGGGTGTAAGTAATCCTTCAGCCACATGCTGGTGAGCATGTTTCTGCATGTGTGCCGCCTTTGGTTGGTTTGGAGTGGGAGTTTAGTCATTTTCTCTAGCTTGATTATCACTAAAGCCGGGGAGGACTTCCGGGCATTCATCGTCGTCCTCGCACCTTAGTGAGAACGCCTCCGTTACAAGAAAGCAATGAAAAGAAATTTCTCAGCGAATGTTGTTTAAGACACACGGCCATTTGGGCTCATTTCGAAGTTCAAAACAAGTGGACAGCTTGGGGCCTGGGAAACAAGGTTGCGAAACGGCGGCACTTGGGAAAACCAATTCTACAACATATTCTGGTCTATCTTCACTCTACAGAGTGACTTGATCATAAAAGAGTTTTCCCCCGCCCGTTCGAATATCAATTTCATCATCATCGCTTAGCCGAGCAAGCCCCACTGACCGCTGCATTTCTTCCTGAGCCACACAATGCTATAAAAAGAATAAGCGGGCAATGGAGACAGGGAGTGGACCTACACTGGTCAGAAAAAAAGAATGCCGTAGTTGCCAGCTCTCGGAATACAGCCTAAGTGAACAGACACCTTACCTATTATTCTGATTCGACAGAAAATGGCAACACGTTCGCCACTGCTCACGGTTCACTGCCATATCTCTTCACTTGCCCACCCAGCTGGTTTAAAAATCCATCAGACCCCAATCACGGAGAAGTGAGATACTTACTTTAGCAAAGTTTGCTATACTGGTTCCCATTCCGCGATTCCACATCCTCTTTTGACCTCCACGTGCCTTTTTCCACTCTGGGAAAAACTGGAAATAGGGTACGGTATATTGGGCGAGTGTTTACCATACGCAACACGTTACCCAACCAACGACGTCTAGTAAGCTTCATACGCTCAGATAAGTTGTTCTCAAAACTGGCACCTAATACTAGATCCATTACCTCTGCATTACCGAGCTGGTCACTCCATCCGAACGTCCTGAAATTACGTAGACATCGATGGTCGGAAACATACAAACGACAGACATCGGCACGCAAGCTTTACGTCTCACAACTTTACAGCAGAACTGAAAGCACTGGGACACACTACATACCATCTTTCAATATCAGCCGACGCCGCAAGTGCTCCAGTGTATGCCGCCCGGGCTTTGGATATACGCGCGGTCACCTCCACCACCATGGTACCATCCTTCCTTATGCACCTGCTTAAGTAAATGTAATCGTCGACTATTGTTAGTTCCTCTCCATCCCACTTCACGTCCGGGCTATAGACGGCCAGTCTTGGAGGTGCAGCGCACATACTAAATGGTGCTGCAGCTCTCGAGAGTCTGTTTAGTGTACCCTGCACAGAGTCCGCAGTTTCAAAGTCACACGAGATCGTCAGCGTAATCTAGGCCACACAGCTTCCCTCCATTTGCCGGTTCGACCTCTCGACCCGAAGACCTCCCAAAAGCATCTTCCGTCATCTCGTCCTTGACGAAGTTGGACAGGAATGGAGAGATGGAACCCCCTTGTTGGATACCGCTGGCCGTTTTGGATGAACTTGTCAGTTCACTGTAAACTCTCACGCAATCACAGGCATACAAGTGCAGCGCTGGCAACAGGTTCAAAAATTTTTCTAGCGTACTCTTTCTGTGCAAGACACCGAACAGCGCTGTCCGATCCACTGAATCGAACTCGCCTTTCAAGTCAAGAAAATCTACGATCTTAGAGCGCCAGTCTGTGTATGACACGTTTCGAGCAGCTGCCGGAGAGTAAAAATCTGGTTGATGCCACCTCTACCTGCTGTTCGCGAATGTTACTCCCGCGAACCGGTATCAAACGAAGCTAAGACCTTAGTAACCATGGGAATTAAACCAATCCCACGATGATTGCTACAATCACTCCGTGTGCCCATCTTGAAGATGAGTAAAATCAGTGACTTGCCTCACCACAACGTGATACGCTGCTCGTTTCAAATATAAAACTGGGGGGGGGGGAGTTCTTCGGGATCAGCTGCTTTTCTTCTCTTCAGAAGTTGAATATTCGGCTCTGTTTCCACTTCCGAGGAGGGGAGGATGGTGGGGTCAAGAGTCACCTCTCAAGGATTTGCAGTTGCGGTCGTTGGAGTAGGTACATTAGCATGCGGTCACCTAAACGGCTTCTTGAAGTGTTCAGCTCAACGGTTGAGTCTTTGCTATTTCCCGTGAATGGGCTATCCAGTTCCAACGCGGATGATTTCGGCAACCGTTGTTGCATATAAGCTAAGATTATCTATCCGTACGAGCCACCTGGTGGTGTCAGTAGAAATTTCTCCGACTTTATTACCTGAATCTGCGCGATTTTTAGTTACATTTTTAGGCAAAACTCAGTATGAACTTATTCGGCGTGTTTTATGCTTGGAAACTCTGGTGGAGCTGCTTACAAACTGTACCAATCTGGAAAATTAGTTTAATGCCTGATGTTTCTTATTTACAATTGCGTAGCCATAAGTCCTTTTAGCTATCACCTCACTTTGAATGTTTCAGGTGCTGATCGTCTGGATGAGCAACAGCAAACTTCCAGAGTAGTTGGTTCTCTTCGTGTTGGGATTTTCTTTGCATTTTCACCATGTATTTAATTTGCTTTCATTTGAAATTACATGGAGCTGCAGCTCAGCTCGGTACCGTTTGCACAAACATCATCCTCACACAAGCGTACTCTGATCTTAGTGGTTACTTCGAAACACGGAATAATATTTTTTTTAAAAAGCGAGAGAACATAAAACGAATGAACTGTAGAGAAGCAGGAACATTTTGGATGCCACGGGACGTGGCATTCAGCCACAGCGCTCAAGGGCACAAACCATCGTTGTTGGGGATCTCGTAAACCCTAACCTGATAATCTAACTCGATCTAACTGGTACAGTCTACTGGTTAGGGTTTCCACACTTTTCCTCAATCATAGGATGCCCACCTTGACCTATCTTCCAAACGCTGTTCGTCTAGGAGATTAGTGTGGACCTAGAGAGTCTATCTATGAGTGTGCGTAACCCATGTCCCTGACTCACAGCATTGCTGATATATTTCTCCTACACTACTGTAGCAAAACATTGGCGTTCCAATACTGATAGCCTTTGCAAACCTGCTCCAAACAAGGTCGATTTTACTGCTGCTGTTTACACTCGAAATCTGATCTATTACCGAATGTCATTGACGCCATAGATACTTCAAAAGGTCGTAAATGCCAATCGAGTCCTCTGTATACGCGAAGGTACTTCATCAGATTCACTACAACGAACCAGATGAGACAACAAGCTGCCCCTGTGTTGGGATCGCTATGAGCGTGTGAGCCGAGTGTGCGCTGTTAGACTGGATCTCAGTCAACAGTCGTTTGTGTGCAGCTCGGTTGAACTCCTGTGTACTCGTCAACCGCGGTTTCTGTATATGCGCCCATTATTTGAACCTCTCCCGAGGCTGAAGACGAGTTCTATCGAGACTTATCGCAGTTACTACGAAGTGTCCGTTCAGGTCACATTGTGATCATCCCTGGTGATTTCAACGCCCAACTTGGCTAATTAATGGAGACGGAATGGAACACTAGATATCCATTTTGGTGTCGCTTCCGATTCCACAGACAAATGGTGTTTGCTTCGTTCATAATCATCTATTGCAAAGTGGATCCCTAACGAGCGCAATTTCTCATGGCGAACTTCTGTGAAAGGCACGAACTCGACCTCCACTGTTCGCATGCAACGGTTTTTCAGCGTAAAATAAATTAATCTGGCGCGCTGCTCATTGATTGGCATGGCCAAAAGATTGCCTAATACACTGGATTGAATTCCGATTTTCGATCAAGAAAGACAGAGCACAGGAGTTTACGGAAATACATCGTTTTTCAAGAAGAACGTTGAGACCAAAATGGGACTGTGCAATCACCTCAAAATTGATGGTTTCATACTCCATATGTTTATAAATATGAGGAACAACACATTTTTCTGGGAGAATGTGCGCATTTCGTTATTTCGGATGTTGACGTTGGGAATTCTGCCTAAAATTTCTAGCAGCATATTATTTTCAAAATCAGTAAATACATCGTAAAAGTCTATTTTTGCGTAGTGTTAAAATTTGTATCGATTCATCATCTTTGTCTCCCCTTATCCTCCTGATCCATCCATGGTTTAAGAGTAAAACTCACACGGGTACAGTGATATCTCGCCGTACAGTTTCGTTAGGAATGAGTTGTTATTTTTCGACAATTCGTTTTAGTCACACTCTTATGTCAGAGCTTTGTTCCTGCTACATCCAAGTTGTCTATACGTTAGTTCACCTGAAAATGTAAAGTATGAACAATCATTCCAATCAATAACTACATTCCTCTACGTCGATTTTGTTTTCGCTTATACCTGTCAAGTTGGTGGTGCATTTAGGCTCTTGGTGCCCTAGAAATATGATTTAGAAGCGGTTAGTTTGCACGAACACACGTTTGCAACTCGTCAGATTGACGACAAAGACGCAGAATCCGTTGGAGAAATTAGTTTATCTAAATCCAAGAATGATAGTCAGTTTCTTTAACGACTTGTGAATGACTAAATTTTTTGGTGTTTCAAATGCTACCTATTTATCGGAATTCATGTGATGTATTTGCTTGGAAAAATCATAAATCAACGTGACATCTTTCATCGTTGATTAAACAGCACGAGACACCACGGGAACCGCTCGGGTTCAAACGTTTACTGCGTCCGGCAGTTTGTCAACAATGCTACACAAAATTATCCGCTTAGAAAGAGCTGATGTATTATGGGATTTGTGGGATAGCACACCGAAACGCGATGATTCAAGGACACGGTGGTGCAATAGTCGAGCTAGTGCGTCCAGTTCAGATGCTGAGAGTATCACAGACTTCATTCGAGATAGGCCTGTTCCAGACACGGAATTCAGTGGAGATCCAGATGGAGAACTGGAGGTGAGTGGCTTGTCGGTGTTCTACTGCTTCGTATTTATATCTGTGTTTATTTCGTTTGTCCTTATCCATTTTATCGTTAACTGCTTCATCTGAACCTAAGTCATGCAGATATGTTAAACGGATTTTCGAGGTTGCTGTCGTAATGAAACATACTTAGTGACCTAGCGCTAGTATCTCACTGCAACGTCGCAAAGTTTTCGCTTGTGCGAATGGCATCACCTGTACTGTACTGTACTAAAAGCTCAACCAAGGTTGTCCTACTCAATCTAACTAATCTTATCACAACGAGACTACACCTTGACGTGGTGTGACGGCCTGCGCACCTCCATGATCCAACGAGCTATACAAGATGGCTCATCTCAAGTCGAAGACCCAATCATGCCTGGAAGGTCAATGGGTAGAGGCCTGACGAAGTAGTCTCCTGGTCCTCCAAGTTGGGGGTTGGTCTGAGTTAGCAGCTCAGTCGGAAAAACGATTGGAAGAATAATTGATCCAAGTAGATGGGCGCCCACTCAGTTGTACTCCGCTACCTTGCGGTCAGGTTCTTGTCAGAACCAAAAAGGCTTTGGTTGAGAACCCTAATCGTTCTTCTGCTTAGCGGCTGGACTCCCTAGCAGTACCCGTCCATCAATCCCCATGAGTTACACGCTTACAAATAATTCCATACTGCATCGGTCGTCGCGCAGGATAATCAGGACCGCGCTGCCGATTGCGTCAAGCGCAGGTGGGGTGGGTAGTGGTAAGTATGCTACTGCTCAGAGTTCCCTCTCTTTTATTCAACCTGTCTCTTCTGTACCCAACCCAATCTGTCTGCCCAGTCTGCCTACCCATAGTATCTCCATTGATAACACGCCCAACACTCGCAACGGTACACTGTCAAGTAGTGTAATAGGTGGTTTTCAATCTGTCAGTTCACATTTTCTCAAGCCTCGCCAGTCTCTGAATCTGGGGTCCTCCAAGGTGTGCACTCTCACGCAGGCTGGACAACAGACGTGCTTGATTCTGACAGTTGACTCACTTTCGATTGATTTCTGCTGCGTGAGTGAAACACGAATTCAGGATTCGAGTAGAGTAATTCAGCTAACTGCGCCAAACGTCTCGTCAAGATATTTTCTTCGCACTTCAGGAGACGAAGCAGCTCAAGCTGTGGGTCAACGTGGTGTAAGAATAGTCTTAAGTGAGAAGGCTGAAGCAGCCCTTTTAAATCGGATCCCGGTTAACAGTCGGTTGTGCGCCGTGAGACTGCAAGAATCAGTCGGCACCCAGAAGGATAGTAAAATGCAGCACTGACATGCAAAAATACCTCATCACCCTTGTCTGGAAGAGCAAAGGCTATGACATTGTAGTGGTAGCAGGTGATTGTAATGCACAATTTAGAAAATTGAGTGTATTCGAAGCAAGTTTAGGTGGGCACTGCATCTTGGCTGACCAGCAAATGGATAACGCGGAAAGACTTCTCCATTTATGTGGGAACAATAACTTATTCCTATCTAGTACGAATTTCCGACACAGTTCGCGTCGCACTGCGACATGGCGCTCTAACTCGACAGGTAGTCTTTGTCAGATCGGCCATATTGCACTAAGCTGCCCTGGTGCGGTTCTGTCCATAATCGTAGATCGTACTGGACCACGTACGTCGAATCGGACCATGCGTTAGTTTTAATGCGATTTTTGCTACAGCTCAACGGCCATCGACGCAGGCCACAAACTCGATTGGCTGTCGAACGTTTGTCTGATTCAGCTGTTCGCAACAGCTGTGAGCAGAAACTACCGGAGGAACTGACAAATCCGACGAGCAGTGGGGTCAATAAAACAGGAGACACATTTGGCAGCAGACTTTGCCTGTGGTCCTAGGCCCAAGTTTCATCAAATGCACTGGATCTCGCAAAGGTCGCTAAGTCTAATGGAGCAAAAACGCCAGCTCCCTATCTTGAAGGAAGTCAATAAGTTGCGTCAGCTGTTGCAGCGTCAGTTGACGATAAGCCGCAAGAATGCCTGCGAAAACTGGTGCGTTAAGGTAGCCGAAGAGGTCGAATTAGAATCCGCTTTAGGTAACAGTCCAAGACTGTTTAGGCTTATACGTGACAGCAGTGGGCGAGGAACTTCGGTTAGTGAAGTTGCGTGTCATAAGAACATATAGCTCATCCATGGTAAACAACAAAGGGAGGACCGTTGGGCTGAGCACTTCAATAATCAATTTAACTGGCCCTAGGCTATCGTATTTAAGTCGACGTCTTGAGCTGTGAATCCTTGCGAGGAGTTCCTTGATCCTTCAGCGGAATTGGAGGTAGATTTGAATGTTCGACTTCTGAAGCGGGGAAAAGCAGCTGGTCCCAGTTCTTTTTAAAATGGGTGTACAA
>LUCM01009028.1:0-15114 GCA_008360955.1 Fasciolopsis buskii | reverse complement strand
TAGTGGCGTTCGACAAGAATGTCCCATCTCTCCATTCCTGTTCAACTTCGTCACGGACGAGGTGATGGAAGATGCTTTAGGAGGTCTCCGGGATGTAGGAGTCGAACTGGGAAATGGAGGGAAGCTGTATGATCTAGATTACGCGAATTACGTTGTGTGCCTTTTCGAGTCTGCGAACTATTCACAATGCACACTAGATGGACTGTCGAGATCGATTGCTCGGTTCGGCATGTGCTTTGCACTTTCAAAGTGCAAGGTACTGTTACAGGACTGGACGACAGCATCGCCGAATTTGATACTGGATGGAGAGGAACTAACGACTGTGGACCGTTTCACCTACCTTAGTAGCTGCGTGTCCAAGGATGGTAGCTCGGGATTGGAGGTAAGTATGCGTATATCCGAGGCTCAAGCAGGTTACGCTGGATTGAAGCACTTGTGGCGTCAGTCTGATATTTCACTGAAGTTGAAAGGTCGTGTGTACTGTGCTGCAGTGCGTTCAGTTCTGTTGTGTGGGTACGAGACATGGAGTATGCGTGTGGGCGATGTTCGTCGGTTGTAGGTTTTAGACGACCACCGATGTTTACGTAGTATGGCTAGAATTGGATGGAGTGACCGGGTGAGTAATATTGAGGTTAGGAATCTGGTATTGGGTGCCACTTCTGAGAATAGCTTATTTCAGCGTATGAAACTTAGTAGACTACGCTGGTTGGGTCACGTGTTGCGTATGACGAACACTCGTCTACCATGTTGTGCCCTATTTTGTGTTCCTCCTAAGGAATGGAAGAAGCCATGTGGAGGTTAACAGATGACGTGGCAACGTGGAATGGGAAAATGTACAGCTAGCTTAGGTAAAGTAGGTGTCCCACGTCTTCGTGTTTGGGGTCCGAAAGACTCGTCGACTTGCCGGCTGGAGACACTGAAGGATATGGCAGTGAACCGTGAACAGTGGCGATCGTGCTGTCATTTTCTATCGAATCAGAATGATTGAAAACCTGTGCGTTTGTACAGTTAGACTGTATTTCGTGTGTTGGCTGCAGCAGCGTCTTATCTTTGCTCATCTGTGTTGGCCTCCTACCTGTTCCCTTTGGGTATTCACTCTTTTTATAGAAACGTGTAACTGTGGTGAAAAGGCAGCGGTCAGTGAGGCTTGCCTTGCTGTTTAACGCTGAATGGTGATGATGACGACGGTGATCTAACTAGTCTCTTCCTTCTGTGCAGCGAATGCGATCAAGGATACGTTTTGCGCTTCATTATTTCAAAACATTCGTCGTTTTTCCTTCAGCTTTCATTTTACAGTGGACGATTGTTTGAAACTTTACTGACGTTTTCACTTACCGCCTCTGTACGATGTATGCTGAACACTGAGGCGAATGCGCGGTCGATTACAGCATAGCACACTGCCGTCTTTTGCTATCTTTTCTATGTGAATGGTTTGATAGTGATGTCCCAGTGGTGAAGTATATATTAATGTATAGACAGCATGCTGCCTCCTTTATCGAATTCATTCAGTGATACTTTTATGTAACGTGCACTGTTTTCACTTTACTGCAAACGGTGCATTATGATACGTCTGTCGTTGTACGGGAAAATGGAACCGTTGAATTCTGGTAAAAATGAAATCCCCTGAGACGGTGGGGCGTGAAAAGGAAATTAACTCCAGTTGACCTGGCAACTAAAGTAGTTTTGTGTGGTTTCCGTTCCACTTGTTGCCACCGCACTCCGATAACGCCTCTCGGCTACCTGTGGCGGTGATGACGTCCTACTTCCTGAGGAAAGTTTGTACCGTTTAGATCTGTTAAATTCGGTGCGCACCAGCCGCACATATTCCCTGACCAGACTGATCTTATTTCAGCCACTAAGTTACTGTCTTTAATTCGTCATCGGAAATCTATTTTTTGGCAAACTGTACCCGTTGATCTTTGACTGTACAAGTTTTTGTCATTGTCCTTGTCATTTTCCGCTATTTTTATTAGGTTTCTTAGCAGTGCTTTCGGGTTGCAGTCGACGAGATCTTCTGATGTTATAATTGGTTATTTTAGATAATGTGGTTGAGTGAGCCAGTGGGGTTCTTTCATTCGAAATATTTCTGCTTATCCGGTGTTATTCGGTGCTGAGGAGAACCAACCAAAACCAGAGTACGTTTCTCCAAGGTTGATGTTAGTGCAATCTGTACTGAGCTGTTGGCACGATATACCCTAGATGCGGTTCTAGAAAATCAGAAATTTTCGTTCTGAGTGAAATTATTCTTATTTTTTTCGTCTGCTGAACTTTAGAGAAAAATAATGCGCTTGTATTTTTCGACTTCACATTGTTTCATTGAACAGCGTAAGTCCACTCAGTCACCGGTGTTATTGTGTGTATTGGAACCTGGTGTTCAAGTTGTTTCAATCTTTGTTCGCCTTCTCTGTGATATGTTACTGTTGGAGAATTTTCCCTCCGAACAACCGCTGAGTTGGTCTTTCCGAGTGGTTTTTATTCCCCTCTGTACGAGTGCATGCGAGCTGTTCATGAATTCCTGTTCATCGAAGTTGCTTGTTGACGAGTGAACCTTCAAAAAAACTTCTGTTCACCGAAGTACAGGGTGGGTTCATGATAGAGATCCAATAGAAGAGAGGCACTCCAAAGGAACGTAATAATCGACAAAATCGAAGCTGTCACTGCCATTGTGCTTCTTACACCCACTGACACCCAAATTGGAATTGGAATAGGCCATTACTTCACGTCCCTTAGATTGTCGAAACAATCTTAGCTATATCGATTGTTTTTCATGTCAAATCGAGGGATATGAGTCAGACAGTTGACCACTGAGGTCTTCAGGTGGCCCATTCGTGTTGTCTGCTGCTGCACCCAGCTTGTCGGTAGTCTAACGGAAAACCCTTTTGAGGATCTGGACCAAAAGCGTGTAGGACGTTCGCAAGAGTTTCCTTACAATGGCCGATCTGATATATATATATATATATATATATATATATATATGTATATATATATATATATACACTGAATGCGACATAGACCGGCTGTCTCAGTCAAAAGACGACAGTCTACTCGTAACGTGCAGCGATGCAACTCATTACTCAACCGAGCATCCCACTACACTCGAATAGTGTTTTAAAGGCATCGATGATCGAATAAAAAGCCGCCGAGCATCAGCGGCACGAGGACCCCCCGAAAATAACGAAATTGTTGATTGCGAGTGACATTACGAATCTCTAATCAGCCGAAATTAGCGAGCATAATCCTGAGTTGATTGCATCGATCACTCCAGTGCGTTGATTACCTCTACTCCACATCATCTGTATGGTAACTGTTTCATATTGTTGGGAAGTTTTTGTAGAACCATAGAGCATATCCACAACGGGTAAGGCAAGTGAAAGTCTTGTTCATTCTGAATAACGGCCACGTTGTTCTTGCTGTCCTAGTCAGTTAAAGCAGTCGTCACTTGTCCTCTACACGTTACCATATTGGGGATGGGGAGCGTATTCGTCTATAGTTAGTTGCCTTGAGCTGGTGACTAGTGGTACTGATAATTTGATTCAAAGATTGATCTCATCATACTTAGATAGGGTCGATCAGGGATTTTCCAAAAACCTTTATCATCATTTATCCCTAAAACGAATGACATTCCTAACTCCATACCGGAATTGTTCTGCGATAATTAGAAGTAGAACGAACTGTGATAGACTGAAGCACGTGAACCGATGAGTGTCACGTGCCAAAGCAATCACGTGGTGTTAAACACCAGGATCGCCAAGTTCAACGGAAACTGTTGCGTCTGGGTCTTGCAGTAATTCGGTAACCAGTATGCATTCCAACACAACAGAGAAAAGGCGCCATCACTTTACAAGCACTGAATTCAGACGAAATGGGGCCTGCGTTTCCCTGCACCATAAAGCATTTAACGTAAGTAATTGAAGGTGGAAAATATCGCGAATTGACTCGTCTATAAACAAGCTGTATTCAACGGAAATTAATTGTCGTTTGTCAAAACCGTTTTTGTCGATGGAATTAATTATGAGCTGGTGTTTCGACCACCATGAAAAATCCTCCTCAAAGCAGTCCCCAAGAGGTTACTAAATTCCACATCAGCCGTTGATTTTCAAAAACGGTATATATATGGCAAGAGAACGTTCGCTTTCCATTATTTACAAAGTCTCAATAATATACGTAGTGGCAACCACAACATGGAATTGACCTGACCATACTTCGGAAAGAACACAACGACGTGTCAACCAAGCACTTTTGGATTTCGCCACATTGATGGGTTACGCCTTGTGTATTCGTGAGTCGGAGTATGCACCTTTGTTTGTTGTCATCTTCGTAATGAGAAACAGGATGTATTCACACCGAAACGACTCGCCGAAGTTTTGTAAATCATCGATGTATTTCGGACCTAAACAAATACCACCACTTCCACTAGTTGGGAGGAGCACAAAATAGGGCACAACATGGTAGACGAGTGTTCGTCATACGCAACACGTGACCCAACCAGCGTAGTCTACTAAGTTTCATACGCTGAAATAAGCTATTCTCAGAAGTGGCACCCAATACCAGATTCCTAACCTCAATATTACTCACCCGGTCACTCCATCCAATTCTAGCCATACTACGTAAACATCGGTGGTCGTCTAAAACCTACAACCGACGAACATCGCCCACACGCATACTCCATGTCTCGTAACCGCACAACAGAACTGAACGCACTGCAGCACAGTACACACGACCTTTCAACTTCAGTGAAATATCAGACTGACGCCACAAGTGCTTCAATCCAGCGTAACCTGCTTGAGCCTCGGATATACGCATACTTACCTCCAATCCCGAGCTACCATCCTTGGACACGCAGCTACTAAGGTAGGTGAAACGGTCCACAGTCGTTAGTTCCTCTCCATCCAGTATCAAATTCGGCGATGCTGTCGTCCAGTCCTGTAACAGTACCTTGCACTTTGAAAGTGCAAAGCACATGCCGAACCGAGCAATCGATCTCGACAGTCCATCTAGTGTGCATTGTGAATAGTTCGCAGACTCGAAAAGGCACACAACGTAATTCGCGTAATCTAGATCATACAGCTTCCCTCCATTTCCCAGTTCGACTCCTACATCCCGGAGACCTCCTAAAGCATCTTCCATCACCTCGTCCGTGACGAAGTTGAACAGGAATGGAGAGATGGGACATTCTTGTCGAACGCCACTAATCGTTTCGAATGAACGTGACAGTTCACCGCATACCGTAAGGTGACCATAGGTATGCGAGAACAATGCTCGCAACAGGTCATCGGGCCCGGCAGCTTTTCCCCTCTTCAGAAGCCGAATATTCGACTCCACTTCCAATTGCGTTGGGGGACTAAGTGACACCTCCCGAGGATTCGCAACTCCAGACGGCGTTCTAGATGCGATAGCGTATGACGAGTTAAAGTGATCGTTGAAATGTTCTGCCCAACGGTGCAGTCTTTCCTGTCTACCATGGATGAGCTCTCCATTCTTATCGCACACGACTTCACTAACCGAAGTTCGCCACCCACCGCTATCGCGTATAAGCTTAAACAGTCTTTGACTGCTACCTGAAGCGGACGCCACTTCCATCTCCTCGGCTACCTTAACCCACCAGTTTTCGCGGTCATTCCTAAAGCTTATAGTCAACTGACGCTGCAACTGCTGACGCATCCTAATCATTTCCTTGCAGTTAGGCAGCTCGCGTTTTTGCCCCATTAGACTTGGTGACGCTTGCGAGACGCAGTGTTTTTGATGAATGCTAGGTCTGGGACCGCAGGCGAAATTCGCTGCCAAATGCATAGCCTGCTTAATTTGATCCCACTGATCGTCTACATTGCTATTGGTCGCAGTTCTTAGTCCCTCGGATAGTTTCAGTTCGTAGCTGTTGCGAACAGCCGAATCAGACAAACGTTCGACAGCCAATCGGGTTTGTGGCCTGCGTCGATGGTCATTCAGCTGCAGCGAAAATCGCATTAAAACTAACGCATGGTCCGATTCGACGTACGTGGTCCAGTATGACCTACAATTATGGACAGAACCGCGCCAACGGTAGCTAACTGCGATATGGTCAATCTCACTCAGTGTACCTGTCGAGTTAGAACGCCACGTCGCTGTGCGACGCGAACTGTGTCGGGAATTCGTACTAGATAGGAATAAATGATTATCTGCACAGAATTGGAGAAGTCTTTCCCCGTTGTCTGTTCGCCGTGCAGGCAAGTCGCATCGCCCACCTAAACAGGACTCCGATGCACTAACGTTTCCATTTTGTGCATTAAAGTCACCTGCTACCACTACAATGTCAGAGCGTTTGCTCTTCCGAACAAGAGTGACTAGGTTATCGTAAAACTCGTCTTTCTGCATGCCGGTGCTGCAGTCTGTGGGAGCGTATGTCGAGGTAACAAATAAACTACGCTTAACACTACTATCCTTTCGGACGCCAGCTGATCCTTGCAGTCTCACGGCGCACAACCGACTGTTAACCGGGATCCGATTTAAAAGGGCTGCTTCAGCCTTCTCACTTAAGACTATTCTTACACCACGTTGACCCACAGCTTGAGCTGCTTCGTCTCCTGAAGTGCGAAGAAAATATCTTGACGAGACGTTTGGCGCAGTTAGCTGAATTACTCTACTCGAATCCTGAATTCGTGTTTCACTCACGCAGCAGAAATCAATCGAAAGTGAGTCAACTGTCAGAATCAAGCACGTCTGTTGTCCAGCCTGCGTGAGAGTGCACACCTTGGAGGACCCCAGATTCAGAGACTGGCGAGGCTTGAGAAAATGTGAACTGACAGATTGAAAACCACCTATTACACTACTTGACAGTGTACCGTTGCGAGTGTTGGGCGTGTTATCAATGGAGATACTATGGGTAGGCAGACTGGGCAGACAGATTGGGTTGGGTACAGAAGAGACAGGTTGAATAAAAGAGAGGGAACTCTGAGCAGTAGCATACTTACCACTACCCACCCCACCTGCGCTTGACGCAATCGGCAGCGCGGTCCTGATTATCCTGCGCGACGACCGATGCAGTATGGAATTATTTGTAAGCGTGTAACTCATGGGGATTGATGGACGGGTACTGCTAGGGAGTCCAGCCGCTAAGCAGAAGAACGATTAGGGTTCTCAACCAAAGCCTTTTTGGTTCTGACAAGAACCTGACCGCAAGGTAGCGGAGTACAACTGAGTGGGCGCCCATCTACTTGGATCAATTATTCTTCCAATCGTTTTTCCGACTGAGCTGCTAACTCAGACCAACCCCCAACTTGGAGGACCAGGAGACTACTTCGTCAGGCCTCTACCCATTGACCTTCCAGGCATGATTGGGTCTTCGACTTGAGATGAGCCATCTTGTATAGCTCGTTGGATCATGGAGGTGCGCAGGCCGTCACACCACGTCAAGGTGTAGTCTCGTTGTGTCAGAGTTTCGAGCCGAACTAGGAATCGGTGTCGGCGAGTCCTAGTTTGGATCGAAACTGCTAGATAAAGGTTTCAACTCAGTGTACGCCTTCTCAACTCTAAAATTATGCAACCTGAGCTGCAGATTTTTTCACTCGATATATGTTTATGCATATATGTATATATATATATATATGTATAGATATATATGCATTTATGTATTTAAATGTGCTCAGTTCAGACGCCCTTCGCAGGGTATTACACATCCTGAATGCCCTGTACAACCCTCGGTCACAGATGCCGGTGATCCTATAGCCATATGCTTCCTATGCTACTCGTGGTTTGTTTGGAATCAGGGTTTTACTAACTCTCCCCGACTGACTAACAAAGAACAGTCAACCCAATGGAGGGCGTTGGGTATTCGCCTTCATCCACATACCTCAGTGGGGCCACTTTCGCCACGAGAAGGTACCATGTATGAACTTCCTCAGCAGAGACTGTTTGAGACACCGGTCACTTAGGAGCATTTGAGGAGGCGTTGGTGGTGAGTATCCGACTCGGAACCTGGCACAATTACTGCGATCTCCATGGATCATTTTTTTTCTACCATATTCAGAAAGGCTCCTTCGCGAACAAGTTAATTGAACAATACTCAACTGAAATCGCAGATTGTGCAGTTGGGAACACTAGTTTGTCCTTGCTGCTCACTTTTTAAGATATCACATTACTAAAATATTGCACAAATCCACCGATGCATCACTTTGCAAGATTTCTAATCCCACTGAGTTGAAAATGATCAGTCCACTCCATCATCGTTCAGGGCCGTAGAAGTCAATTGAAGACGTGGAGTGAATCTCCACGTTTATTAGTCTATCTCTTTCTGTGGAGTCCGTCTAATCGTGTGTCAGTAAACTGTTGTTGGGACCTCATGAGAATGGTTCTGTTTAGTTGCGATAGGTTGTCGTAAGGCACTGAGTTGAATGGGGTCAGTTTGTTGGAATGTACACTGCCAAGCGAATTACTGCGTGATCCTGTAGCAAGTTCAAATTAGGATTTGCTGTCCTAGTTTTTGACAACACGTGATTGTGTTGAAACGTTACACAACGCTTCACGTGCCTCTGATTCTCACATTTTGGTCTACTTTTCTGACCTCTTTGTTAGTTTACGAAACCGATTCGCGGCACGAATTATCACGGAGTTAATAATATCGTTCGTTCTGTTGGTAGATGATGAATGGGGTTTTTAGAATTTCTTGGTCGGCTTTCTCTGTTGATCCTTTCGAGGATCATCTTTTGTTTCCTTTTTTCGCTAGTTCTCACCGGCTGAAGTTTAAGGAACTGACACGCATGATTTCTCATTTGAATGGTGATAGTCATATGTTGTGATTACATATGGTTTGCTTTATTTGTCGGTCTAGACCACGTGAATACAATGACCAAGAGAGGTGCTCGAAAACCTTTTCGAGATTTTGAGGTTTGAAAAACAGTGTCGTCGGAAATGTTTTGTAATAAGCCGATATTTCGATTACCCTTTCTCAAGGCTGGTTTACAATCGAATCAGACTGCTTCGTAATTAGCCTCAAGGGTCAGTCCAAACATCCCACCTTCCGGAAGTAACATGAAACCTGGTAGTGAACCTGCCCTCATTACGGGACGTTCTGAATATTTTGATTGGTAATAATTTTGTGGTCTTTTTGATATCTATAATTTTCCTCTCCATCGTTCTCTTTAATCGATCGCCACATCGAACAAGGCTCCCATAGCCGGTCCCACCGAGGAAAACATGGTAGCCTCTGCCAAATTGCTCACACTTCCCGGCGGCGAACACACAGCCCGTGTGAGTATGCGTTGCCCACTGTTATCTTTAGCTGTTCAAGCAACTGCTGGCGGGAATACCACGGCTTCTTCTGGAGTTCCGTCTGCCAACTTGGCCTCTTCCCTCAATGACCCCTCGTCCAGTTCTCCTGATCCGTGGTCATCATTCGAACTTCGTGTTCATTTGGATATTGGTCCAATCGTGGGCTGTGTCTGTCCCACTCAGTTTTATTGGCTCCAGTTGACTGTGGGCCAACTAAATCATATATACAATGTTTACCGAAACAATTCACGGATTCGCGTATCCTCACCGCAACCTATGGATCAGCGTAATGTATTATCGCACGCAGTAAACGGGATAGATCCAGAAGAATCACGATGGCATCCTGAAGCTCACCAAGTACGTTCATTATCTTCATGATTTCCAGTTTATACTATAATGGCTAGAATTTTCCCTCCTGTTTTTCGTAAGGTGTGCGCTGTTCGCCTAAAATTACCTCTGTGTATATAGGAACCGAAGTGTGATTTTGTTCAACAACTGTTTGTCTAGAAATTTCGGGACTGCACATTTAATTTTTATCGCGTCCAAATAATGAGTTACATCGAAGAGTTTGCAATCACTAATGTTTAGGTTTCGGAGAACAAATAAATGAAAAGCCACGGTCCTGATGCTTCTGATTGATTCGAACCACATTAATTTTCAGCAAGTCAGATACAGTAAAGATCAGCGTGGCAACGGCTTATCAACTAACTACCACAGTGGTTGAAGATGCTGCGCTTCTAACCTGTAACTTGCGAATTAGTAAACGCTTGGTTCATCGGGCATGTCGTGGAATTGAAGCAGTATCCTTTTTGATTTGCTGATGGTCTCCTTGCTTTCTCTTTAAAGTTTTAGTGAAATACTGTGATTTATTCCTTTATTTTAGATATTGCCGTATGAAGAGTGCGTTTCAGATCATCCATCAGAATCTGATTTAGTGGATTTGGATCTGTCAGCTCCGGAGGATGTGTGCGGCACCAGATCACAAGCTTTCGTCGGTGCGTTTGTTTCAAAAATAACCGATTGTCTTTAGCTACTATATACTACTTCAGTAGACGGTCCTCCTATCAGAATAAATCGTCAAGCCAACGAACTTGCGCAGGTAGAAGGAAAAATTCGATTGAATTTCCTCGGCGAGTTAATTGACACAGTAATAGCCGGCGCAGACCAAAGTGACATGTTATCGCCTACTTGTCTTAGGTCCGTTCTAGTCCAAGGCATGAGATGACGGTTTCATGATCACTGTATACTAATTAGTTTTTGTCTTGTATTTTTTTCATACCAGCTGCAAATCTCCAGAACTCGTGTTGCATTCACTTTCTACTATTAAAATATCGATTAAATACAGGTTACCCTAGATGATCTCTTCTAAGTCGCGCGAAACCATCGCCTTCTCCAATAGGTGAACGGAATCTTTGGGCCTTTTTATTTTTACTTTCATGGTTACGTGAGTCGCGAATAAAAATCCTAGGTCGTTTATTTAGTTAAGCATCGAAGTGGATTTCAGTCCATGTTTTGTTTCCCTGGGTGACGTTTCCTACGATGATTGTTTTTTTTCAAATATCCATTGCAGATAGTAAGCTATACTGGTCTTGTGTGACAGATTCGCCGGAGGATGCGTTCAACGGAGAGAACTGCTACAAACAGAATAGTATGTTTTAACCTTGGTATTTTTATTTATCTTGCAGTTTTATCTCGTTTCGCCATGCTTTTTTTGCAATCACGTTTTGTTATTTCGCCCTCCACATTTGTGACAGTTCACATGTTTTATCTTTCGAATGAGCTTTAAGTTCCTCTAGTTTTCTTGTTCGATGTGTATAGATGTTTCGAACCGTCTCCCCATTACTGGTGTATTTTCTGAGATGCTTATTCTACCAGCTTCGGCTTGCTTTTCGTGAGAACCGCGCCGCATTTTTCAATTCAGAATAATGTTTGTTGATATGTAGTTCCGTTAACGGTTGGCTAGATACGATAAGCAAAATAGACATCCGGGTGTCTTTGCACAGATATGACTTCGGTTTTTTTTGTAGCGATAGCATTGATTTACCTTATTCATGCTTATGTTGTCTTAGGTAAGTCACTCGGTTGTTTGCTTTTGCTGGTGTCTTCTTTTTCTCCTGTTATCGGAATTCAGTAAATCACTGAGACTAGTTGTTAAGTTTCCAGGTAACGATGTTCGCAGATGCGTGCAAGTCGAATTAAACTTGCTTCAACTACTAGGTTTACTCGGTTGTGTCGGCTTGAGTTCCGCGATTACCGATCCTTTTTGATAGTAAGAAGCATTCTCTTTCCATTGAGGTTCTTTTTCAATAAAATGAACCTCTATTTGGGTGTCAGTTATGATTTTGAAACGAGCGCTTGAGGCTGTAGATGAATCCACTCATACGTTTACGGTATATTCAACTTTTCTTAGATCACTTGCAGTTAAGCACTTCAGTGTTGACGACTGACTGGCCTGTCAATAGCTATTTTTTGAAAGATGCCGCCAAATTGTATGGTTGAGTAGACGACCAGGGTCCTGAAATTTGAATTTGGATACAACGACAGCGACAGTGACTTGCCGTTTACCAGCAAAATGACCAGCGAAACCTGGAATTCTAATCTCTGACCTTTTTCGGAATGACAGACACTTCGCCCACTTGAATAAAGCTGGTGAAAACAAGCTGATCGCAAATGTCGGGTGGTAAATTACATAATTAAATGAATCCTAGCACAACGACAGCAGGACCGGTAAATAAATTGACGGACGGTTGTTTGTTGTCCGTCAACCACATTCTTCACGTCGTTATTTTATTTATAACTAAAATGATTCTACTGAATGTTTCTGGATTCCCGGATTGTGAGCTTCACATGTGTATTATAACTTCGGAATGTTTTACTGTGAAGTGTTTCCAGCGTAAACACTCGAATGGTCCAGCCTGTCGAAACGCACCTTGTTAGATATGTTCGTTCAGTGGATACAGGTGTATTTTTTATGTATAACTCGTGGGCAAGTAAATAATAATGCCTGCGTTAGGTTATCCAGTGACGTTGTCACAGCTTCTAATTTCATTGCGCATCATTTTGCATTGGTTGCGTTGAGATGCGTTGGTTGAGTTGCTTAATTATGCATCATATCGGTTCTCCTGCATGGTTACGCATCCGCGTGAGTGGTAACCAGTATCATTGTTTTTACATGCGAAGAAAATTATCCTTGAACGAATATAGACCCAACCACCCGATATTTTATCTGTTGTTCTTATTTTGTCCAAGTGTGAAGTTGCTATAGTGGCACAACCCGCCAGTCTGATCTGTTGAGAGCTATACACCTGAACTAACATGAAGGCGGGGAACACTGATAATAAAAGCATCTTAATACATGACGAATTTGATGTTGAGTTGGTGCGTGATACACAAATTGGCCAATATGCTATGCTACCGCTTTCCTTTTTGGCATTAATTGACTGTTATCCCCATCGAACCTCCGCGATATGAGCTTTTACTCAGTGAACAATAAGTTGAACCACTTCATACAAGAAGGTTCTGGTAATGTGTGAAAGTTTTTTCGAATAAAAGGGGTGGTGTGTAAAGATATCCGACTGAGAATCAGTAAAGAATACCAGAATTAATCATTTCTAATCAGATGTGACATGGATATTTACGTTTAAAAGGTTGCAAAAAATCTGCATCTGTTGCTCAACACATTAATAAACACCCTCGTACTCAGCTCTGCGTGATTCCCATGTACATGTGCAGATTATCTCTTACCATTTTGACTAATTCATTTGCTTACGTTCTTCGTGATTGAGTTTTACTTTTCATCGGTGTCCTTGTATGACCATAGAACAAAGAAATACTTCAAATGATTCATTGACACTGATACCAAATTTGATCAAGCGAATGCTTGAGTTAGATATCAGCAAGCTCAGGTATTTCAGCTTGCCCTTCTCCAGATTATGCATAACATACCTCTACCGTGATATTTCGTGTCTTGTCAGTATGCTTGTTTTAGCCACGTCAGTCCGGTCACTTCTGCAACACACCTGAAAAATTGCTGGCTTCACATAAGGCCTTAGTAGCTACTGCCACTGCCTCCTTATCGGCGCTCAGTTTAACAGATCACGTAGGAGATTGGCGACAGTGTTGCTGCAGATAGGTATGCATTAATGGAGTTGTTCCACTGCAGCACACCCGCTAAGCTCACTTCGCACCGGATTACTGTGCACTAAATCGCTTCTTACTGAATGTTGCTTACCCTGACTACATCTGTTTTGCAGTTAGCATTGAAATGGATGCGCCATCGTGGCCTCCGTAGATGAGGTAAACCTTTCAGTGTTTCACATTTCGTCTGGCCATAATAAGTCACGTTTTGAACAGACAGTTAAGGGGGTAACCCTCCATTCTTTCGAGATATCAATGATAAGGCTGTGGTGGATTTATTTTTGCCGAATATGTTATCTGATCGGTGAACGCAATGCACGAATTGCGAAACATCCCAGTTCTGTGCCAATCTCATGAAACAAAATAATTCCATCATTTTCGGCTCCTCACAATCTGGTCAAATCCCCATATTCTCTTACATCATTCATGGTTATATTCGGGACATCACATCTAGGACCGAAAACTCTCTGATTCTACAGTGAGGCTAAAAAAAAACTTACAAGTCTTTGCCTAAAAATTACCCACTACAGCTAGTTTGTTTAGCATAATTGCGCACTCCGCCCTTTATGATTTCACCGCAGACTTGAAGTAGGATCAGTTGAAACCTGCCGTCGTCTCGAATCTTTCCAGGCATCCAGACGTGTCGTGTCATCTCCCGGCCATCCCATCTGAAGAGGCCGCCTGAGTATCCTGAAAGCATTTACCATTCGTTGCTTAATACTGACATTTGCACTGACCAGCATGTAACCAAAACCCAACAATTTTTTTCATAACGATTAATTGAACTCAGATTTTATATTTTACTGAAAGCTGTTGATTGGTTCATCTTTAAAAAATGAGTTCATCTCCACTCTTGTTCAACTTCGTCATGGACGAGGTGGTGGAAGATGCTTTAGGAAAACTCCGGGACGTAGGAGTCGAACTGGGAAATGGAGGAAAGCTATGCGACCTAGATTACGCAGACCAGGTCTTGTGCCTGTTCGAGTCTACGGACCATGCACAACGGGCACTAGATGGACTGTCGAGATCGGTCGGAAAGTACTGTTACAGGACTAGACAACAGCAGTGCAGAACTTGATACTGGATGGAGAGGAACTAACGACTGTGGACCGTTTGACCTACCTTGGTAGCTGTGTCCAACGATGGCTCGAGCAGCTTACGCTGGATTGAAGCTTTTGTGGCGTCAGTCTGATATTTCACTGAAGTTGAAAGGTCGTGTGTACTGTGCTGCAGTGCGTTCAGTTCTGTTGTGCGGTTACGAGACATAGTGATATAGCGTGTGGGCGAATGTTCGTCGGTTGATTAGGTTTTAGACGAACACACCGATGTTTACGTAGTTATTTGGCCGTAGGATGGCATGGAGTGACCGGGTGAAGTAATATTGAGGTTTGGAATTTTGTATTTGGGTGCCCTTCTGGAATAGCTTGTTATTAGCGTATGAAACATTAGTAGACTACGCTGGTTGGGTCACGTTGTATGCGTAATGGACGAACACTCGTCTACACATGTTGTGCCTAAATTTATGTTCCTCCCAAATAAGGAAGAAGCCACCTGCGAGGTTACACTAGATGAACGTGGCAACGTGGAATGGGAAATGTACAGCTGCTTAGGTAAAGTAAGGTTGTCCCACGTCTCGATGGTTTGGGTTCCGAAAGGATCGTCGACTTGCCGGCTGGAGACACTGAAGGCTATGGCAGTGAATCCGGAACAGTGGCGAAATCGATCTCTCTCTTT
>LUCM01009027.1:28021-66455 GCA_008360955.1 Fasciolopsis buskii | reverse complement strand
TGCAATCTTCTATCACTCTATCGGAGTGAGAGAAGCCATGCGGAAACTAACAGATGATAAAGCAGTGTGGAATGAGAAAATACACAGCGAACATAGGTAAAGTAAGCGTCTCACGTCCCAGTGGTTTCAGGATAAAAGATTCCTCGAACAATTGCCTGGAGACATTGAAAGGTAGGGTGGCGAACCATAAACGTTTTGCCGAATCACTGTGATTGAAAGTGCGTTTGTACAGTTAGACTGTATTTCATTTGCTTTTTTAGCGTCACTTTCAGTCCACCTTGCACATTCATTCTTCTTGTAGCAACTTATAACTGAGAAAAATGCAGCGGCCGGTGGGTTCACCCTGGAGTTTAATGCTGAAAGATTACGGACATTCATCCACCAAGCCGTCAAAATTTCCAAATCTTTTTTTCGTAAATTTCTCTAGTGCCAGGGATCGGCTAGAAGGTTGCTGATATGCATCTGTCTGACTCGATATGCAGTACGATCGAGGTGGGATTAAAGGGATCGTAAGATTAACAGAACCAGACAAAGCCAAATCAACAAGGAACGTGAGTATGCAAGTTTGGTGCAGCTCTGCAAGTTAACAAATGATAGAATTTCTTGTGCTTCCAGTGCTCCAGTTCATCCACAGTTTAGAGTTTTGCAAAGAGGTGCATGCCCTTAGACACTGACATGATGAATTTCGTTGGAAAGCAACCACAACTTCTCCGGCGAGCGTCAAACCCACGAACTAACCAATATTATCAAGAAATTTGACTGGATTCGGGAATTCGGAAATAATGTAACCATGTGGCATGAAAATATCCGGTTTGTCTTCCACACACTCCTCTAGCAACGGGAGATTTGACAGTGAGACGATTTAAGGCTAACCATTCGAAAACCGTCTTATGATTCTCTAGAATTTATTGGGTGCCCTTTATCTTTTCCAGCAGCTCTTTATCCCTGTCTCAATGTTTCTTAGGTTCATCGCACATTCCCACATACCTGTCATACTAAGTTTCATCCTTGACAGCTTCAATCTGAACTTGGATGTTTATCCTGCTGATTTGCGCTTAACAGAATGGCATTCGGTCCGGGTTAAAGGAAGCCGGTGAATCGGTATTGAGCTTCTCAATTTTCGGCCGCCGTTAGAACCCAATATATTGGACTCGTGTCACGTGGTCTGTGGACCCTGGTTACATTATGCAAGTGGAGCTTGCATTATGCGGCTTTTTGGTAAGGGTTGGCACAAACTATCAAAAACGGTGAACAACCAAGCAGCACTGATGAAGATCATCGAGGATATTGAGGAATGTTTGAAGCTTTGGCGAAACTGATCGGTCCACTTCAAGACAGTAGAATTAAGAGTGAATGGCTCTTAACATTTTGCTGCCGACATTTGAGCTGTGCCTTTGGGATGACCTTGTTCCTCACCGAGCGCAAGTTGTCTGGAACAGCTTTAGTTTTAATGAACGGTTGGTTACATGGGTGTGTATGTAAAAGTGTAAGACATTGCAGCTGCATCTTGTTTAAGAGGCACGAGGCTAGACGTATCTGGACTCGCTCAGCATCAGATCCTAAGGAAGCCCAAATGCCTATGTAATTAAGGAAAGAATATCGGGTAAAAGCGAAAATGGACTGGCGAACTCGCAGCCAAGTAATTGATGGGAATATCAAACTAGAGATGGACGAGTGCTGCGTTCAGTTGCTCAGTTCCTATGGATGAAACCAGCGTACGTTTTTTCTGTTTAATCTTATGCCACATGCATTTGTGATCGTGCATTTCCGAACACTGTTTAGCGTGACTGAAACATGGACACCCTAACTCAGCCTTTATGGCTAATGAAAGTTGATTCATTTCAACCATATTATCAGGTGGGCAAACCACATTCTTTTCACGATGAAAACACTGAAATAAAAGTGTCGACAATCTGCACTTTTGCGGAAATGCTGATTTCCGGAAGACGCTAGGATGCGATCTGTGTCTTCCAGTAGAAATGCTACGCTATTGAACCGAGGTTCAACAGCAGAAAAGCAGTCAGTTACTATCCCAATTGGTTTCCTAAGTGGAGCTACCTTTTCCGGGAACGATAACGCTGGCTACGTGTGATATGTTTTGGCAGAATAAAAGAGATGTCCAGAATGTGAGTGGATTTTTGGTTTCACCAGTGACAGGTTGTGATCGCTGGCACCTGAAGAAAACTATTTCCAATAAAATGTGACGAGATGATTGATAATTGTGATCTAATGTGCGAGACTCTCCAAGTAGCGACTTGCATAATCATTCCAGAAGTGATGCAAAATAATAGGTGAAAGGGAGCGTGGTTAAAAGTCCAGACACCTATGCCCAAGTCATCGCGATGAAAGTGAAACGACAATCAATGAAAAGCTGTCGAAAAGTTTACCAAGTTTCGATAATGTATGGCGAAAGGTCAAGTATGCGGGGATGATGACAGTAAGAGAATAGCATGAGTATTTAAAGTTGGATGCTACCTTTGGGCAACAAATACCATTCTGAAAATACTTGGAAAATATTTCTAACTTCCTCATACCGCAAGAAAATCGCATAGGCAAAGATACCATCTCCTAGTGCGTTATGATGTATCTTATCCTGTCTGAGGCAAACGAATTCATTCAACTGAACAAGTAAGTCGTATGCGGTAACACTGAATCAAACTTCGTTGAATGGCTTACACAATCTTTTCATTTGGAGTAATAAGGATAGTTCCTCGAGCTCCTCTGAGAGGTGATTGATGAATACAGTTGTCCTACTGGAGATTTTGTCGTCAATATCGGTTTTCTAAGCGTACCTTATTAAGTTTCCACTTCCTCTGCGTTCTCATAGCAAAACGACCATTGGAGATCCAGGTAGGTCAGACTTTGCTGGCAAATGTATCAAAGGCAAGGGAGGGGCCGGCTCATTGATAGCAAACGATGAGCACATCCAGCACATGCATCCGTGGTTTTCAGGTCTGATTTAAGTGTTGTTACGACACGATAGTTTTCCTCATGGAAACTTAGGGTTTATTTCGCAGTTCTAGAATGTTTCAAGTCAACCAGTCTGTGAACTCGAAACCCAAGTTGATTAGAGCTGCAACATAGAATTTTTCAATAAGAGATATACCAGAACGAGATCGCGTGAACATTTAACAGGCAACTTATGGTCTTTGTAAGCAAATCTATATTTTTTAATTTTCTATACTATCGCTTCATAATTTCAAGACAGAATGCTTGTCACCTTTGATGTGATGTACCCCCTTCCTTATAACACATGGGTATGGTGCACGGCCGACAAGGAAGTGACGACGACCATGAACCCTTCAGGTTTCGACTGAAATGAGTTACCTGATTTTCTTTCTGCCAGTCTGGAATTTCTGAATAACCCCACAGAGTACATTAAGAAACAACACTGCGACGAACAAGCTCGTTTTCAGTTATTCGTAATAGTGCCAATACACAACATTGCCAAGATACATCCGGTTAAGTGCACCTGAATGCGACTTGCTTTGATAACAAGATACCTTGAAGGGTCGCATGTAATCCGATACATAGTGATTTTGGAAGTGGTACGCAGCTCTTGAATTTACCGATGGCAATTTGTTTGCAATCAGAAGCACTCACATTCCACTCCCGATAAGAAAACAAAGGAGAGAAAATAATAGATCACTAGCAGACGGAACAAAGAACGGCATTATTTGTGCACAAGCAGTGTTGTTCTGCGTAATAGTCGTACTGAATTAGAAATCAGACAAATATAGGAATTAGCATTGAGATAAGTGCTTCCTCATATCGGCAACCATGTATATGAAATCATTATACCAAATATATTGTAAGTTCTGGTACACACTAGTGTAGTTCCTCGTTACACTCCTCATTTTCTAACCGAAACACATTCTGAGTTAGCTACACCTCTGATTGTTCAGGTGATAAACCATCTGAATTGAAAATTGAATAATGACGTGTTGCGTTGTGAATTGCAAATTTCTATGGACTCTAAATTAATGCCGTGGTATAGGTGTGGAAACGTTAATTGTGCTTTGAATTCTGTTAGAGCGCAAAACGCCTATAAAAATTGCCCTATTTTTCGATGAATTTTGCGCCGAAAAGTTCGTATGCTGAGACGTGATGCTTTGCTGAAATTGGTTACAAAATCGATTTCGAGAAAGCCTTATTAAAATCGACTGATCACAGATGCGACCGAGCCCCCTCTCGTTGGTCAGTGACTGTCTGACGACACATTTTATCCCTACCACGGCACAATGCGGGTAATCATTTTGTATGGGAAGGCGAATAAAATTGGGTGCATCCACATAATTCAAACAGCAAAGAAATGGGACCACGGCACATGACAGTACACGATGGAGGCATTCTCAAACAACACCACGAAAGTGGACGCACTCTGATTCCCGGGGAGATTATATAATGCTTCCAAAGTGGATAGATAAACGAAAAAATACATGCCAATAATGACAAAAGGAGAGATTGAGACGAAGCAACTGAGGGCCTAGGTTACTTGTTGTGTGCAAGCAAAGACAGATCGAAAGCGGAAGGAGTACAAACAGACACTCGGGGATAATAGCGACGCGAAATTTAATGATCATGCGGATCCCGACAACCAAAGGAGGGAACTAGATGGCATTCCAGAACGAGTGACTATAGTAACTGACCCAGAGCACATAACGAAACGGAAGGAGCAGGTGTTTGAATGAGCGGACATGTATGCACCACGGAACCAGAAAAGACAAAAATGAGCTACGACAGTTATGAGTGGTACCATGACACTATACAGCGGTTGACGAAAGGGGCGAAAGAGCTGTTATGAAACAGCATATGTGATCACAACACAAACTTAGTTCGGATGATGAGTGAACTTTTCTGGACCGGAATAGGACGATAACAGACGAAGTCGAGACAAATGTTAATGATATGTGTGGATGGAGATATTTGCCAAGAGTGGTGGATAAGTACTGTGCAAACTATAGGGTTATCAATAGGTGTCAAAAGGGTATTCGGCCGTGGACCTCTGGCAAAGGCGTAGTTTTTATATCACTGATCCAGGATATGAATTGGGTAAACAACACCCGCACCAAATTGTGACAATAAGGGTGATGTATGGCACAAACGCATCAGCGAGAGAAGAATGATCACTCCTCCTGGTAGAGATTATCAATAAAGTAAGTCTGAATTTAGAAGTGCAGAAAATTCTATCTAGCCGTGTCATGCCAGGAAAGTTTAAACAAGTAAGCAGTAAGCGGACTGGACAATTCAGCCCATGATTTTCACGATTCATTCAAGAGACCCAGTTGATCGGTCAGGCCTAGGTACTTATTGCTTATGGTAGATCGAGAACGCTGATCGCATGATCGACGAGCTCAATGCTGTTTATTCATCAGTTTTTCGACGACCGTGAGCAAATGATGGACCTGACAGAAACTTTCGTGATGTTCAGCAGCCTTCCAAGCAAAAGCAAACTGTTTATTTCAGACCTTGATAACGAAACCCAACAGAATCGATTTAGATCTCGAGCATGCCTACCAGGCTTCATATCTGCACCAGAATTTTCGCGAGAAAGACGAACGACCTCCCCAAACTTGTTATCAGTTATGATACTGTTGTAATTTAATGACTTTAACTGACACGAATTCACGGTTGATTGGAGGGTTGGTAGCATATTTCAATGCAGCTATACAAGAAGCAAAAAAACGTACTATACGAAGTGTTTTTACTCGAATGGATCCCACACCTAACTACCGTTTTCGAAAATACCACATACGACGTTTCGAAAGCTACGGATATCAGTAAACAACACAGTGGTCAGGAGGAGAGCAGAATATTGATTCTTTCGGTTACCTGGATTGAGAGGTCCAATGGGAAACATTTTGCAGAAGGAACGTGATCTAACGAAAGAAAGACCAATACGGTAAAATGACTGCTGTTAAACGTTACCTGGACTCAGGTGTTAAACGTTGCGCACTATTTGTTTCGAGAGTAGAATAAGTAAAACGTGCTGCACACTGTTTGTGGCAATTACGATTGAAACAAAATCACTGGATGATTTTCCCGTATCTTTAGCAAAACAGCTAGTGGAATGTGAATGGTATCGCGTGAAGTAGTGGGTAGATGGTACACTTTTACTGGTATCGATCTTTCGGAGAAAACTGACTAGTTTGAGACCATTATCTTTGTGATCTGCATTGATAGGTTGTTCTGATTTTAAGGCATTTACTTGTTTGTTTGTTTTATATATGTGTATAACTGCACCTTTCCTGGCTTTTTCGAGAATATTCGTTCTCACTGTCGCTTTCCGTTTGTCATTTCTGCTTTGTTCTCCCTTCCCATATATTGTCATATCGGTATTACTTAGTACTACAATAGCCGCAATACATTTATTAAACACTGGCACTGGCTCGAGACTTCTCTGTTCTGTCGACTTCGTTACCCACGGCTTCAGAAACTAACAGGACATATCTAAGGGTCACATACGGAACAGCTCCTACACAGGCAACAGTAACGAAGGCGAGTTCTTTCACGGACCACCCGAAATACTTCTAACGCACATGACAAACGTTTAGCATATATGTGCGACCTGTAAGTGGTATCTGGATGAGTGATCAAAATTTCTCTGAAAGCACATGACCGATTTCACAGTTATTGTCGTTCGTTACTCGCTTGTCCAAACATCATTATACTTGTACAATCCGAATTGGTACATCTCGCCAGAATCTAAGTTGTAGCGTGAGGAGTGCGCATGGAAGCTTTTGGCTAAACAGTCCACAGAAGAACCACAACTGTGATTCATTGGTAATTCCTTGTCGGTTGGGCTGTGGCAACCTTAGGAACGAGGGCTGAAAGTTACCAGTCCCGGGGTTAAATTATACATATTATGTATATATATATATATATATATATATATATATATATACATATCAATAGTTTGAGAACAAACATAGTTCAAAAACAGGAACACGGAAAGATTGCAAAGAGGGGGGAAATTTGTTGTGTCAGTGCGTAAAATTTTGTAGTCCTAGATCAGCGACTCCTCTATTTCCTAGTTCAGAATGAGAAATAACTGCAAATATGTACGGAATCTGTATTCAAATTTAGCCATAAATCAGCACGTAGAAGGAAGGGCACAGATGCGCGTGCCATTGTTATTGATCGCTCAAGAGGATGAATGAATATGGCTGGCCGAATTTTATAAAAGTGGGGGCATCTGATTGCCTGGTAGACTGACTGATGCGAAATGCAAGCAGTATCGTCAGTCACTCATGAATCTGGAATTGATGGATGAATGCGACGAACATTTCATGAACACTTGCATCATGACCGTAATGCCGTTTGGAAAATGCTGCCTGTAGTTGGTTATTAATAATGAAAGGTTTTCCCATGTCTTGATTGAATGCTAACTGGTAATTCCGTTGATGAAGTACTTCCAGGGAGACCTTTGACTTTCTGATGCACGTGAGTCGATTAAATACTATCCACGACACATTAAAGAACAAAGAGCGCCGATATACAAATTCTCGATGGAAGTGTACTTTTGCATTCACCAATTTTTCACAATTAGGTCGCTGTTTTGACTAGTCCTCTAAAGTCCGGTTAACAGCATCACATAACAATCAATTGTGATACCCGGGGTTAATCCCTTAAGTTTGGTCGAACATACAATCTACGCATATGCCAAACATCAAACTAGATTGATTCATCAGCATACCAAACTTCGCCACCCCGAGTCACTTGGTTCTAGAAAACAATCAACGACAATGGCATTTCACGCACGATCTGTTAATAATCACGCTTCTTTTCACTACTGTTCTCACTGGCCTTATCCGCATGGACTCGTTCGCCGTCAACACAAAAGTTCAATTTTTGAAGGCATACGGATTAGGTGCTCAGGTAAGTTTGTATGTGGATTTATGTGCTTCTATCATGCTTTGTTATGTAAACCAGTTCCGCTGAATTAAAGTGCACATGAACAACAATGCAACTGTTATCAGTCGACAGTCTTTTCCCCAACTCCTAAAATGCCCGTTAGCATAAATAAGGTGAGTTGTGTTGAGTAGTTTATAGTAAACCAGTAACCTCCAAATCCCCAAATAGACCGAGTGAAATGGAAGATTTGACGGAGGCGTACGAGTCTCTAATGCGGGTCTTCTGAAAACACGGCACACAGACGTCTAGGGTACGGATTAAACATGCCTAATGTTCTGTACTCATCAACATCTGCATGTTAAATGTGGTCAGCTTAAAAGGTCGTCGAAGATGAAGAAAACCATCAACCGGCGAAATAGGATAAGAGGAGAAGTGGATGCTAGACACAGTGGGACAGAACTTCATTCAGAGATACTGCAGCAAGTATGGTCGACGGCAGATCGCAGTGAATTAGAAAATATACGAGGAGGGTGTAGGATGTGTAATTACAAGTAGAATAACCAACTTCCGAACGATATGATAAAGTTGCTGCGCATATTGTTTGTGAATAGTAGAAATCCTCCCATGAAACGTATATCGTTTTCATTGATGTTAGTTTTGTGGGCTATGTATTATTCAGTCCACTGATTCAGATTGGGTTTTTTATTCGAGGACACACCTATAGCCTTTTCCCTGTCAAGTGTGACGTGCAGGGCAGCGCCATCGCGCCACGGGAGCCGATGGCTAGCCAAGAGGTTAATTTGTTTCTTCTGGTAAACCTCGTCCGGTAGGCGGAACGCGACAATTTTAATACTTCCTATGTTTTTGCAATCTACTTTCGCGTGACGTATAACAAACACTGAGCATTTACGAGATGCTGATCCCTGAGCTTGTCGCTTACGTTGGAAAAATTTTATTGTCAGTTGAGACGATGTTTTCAGTTCGTGTGTGCAGTTGGCAGTGACCTTTTGTATTTACAGTTTTATCAATATCTATGACTTTGGTCCTCATCGAACCTGAAGTCAAAAGCACACGGTTGTTCTGCTCTGGAGATTTTGACAGTGTAAATGAGCCTGCTAGCTGGTACGCCTAGTAGTCTTCGGTTCACGTTGTTTTGTCTGCTTTCGTACATTCCAGCTCTACAGTGCTTCCATGATTTTAATCGCGAACGGAGCGTTGATATTACATGTTGAATTATTTTATGAGGATATCACATTAATCAGATAAGAGCCCGTAATACGAAATCGTCTTTTATCCTCACACTGATAGAGAAGCTGAATGTCTTTATTACCCCTGGCAAGATTGGTTGCGAAATCCAAGTAACCATTTATTTCTTCATAACCAGATTGACCTTGATTTTCTGTAAATGACTGAAAGTCCATAGAGAACAAGACCCCAAGCAAACGAGCTTATCTTTAGTGGCCTACCCTGCTGGTTAATACGGTTATAAATATATGGTGCAGACAGGTGCATATTTGCTATCGTCATTCGCAAAAGTCAGTTGATGGACAAGGATTGTTCACTGAGGATGCTTGTGATTAGGGAAATTGTTCTGTTGCGTTTCAGAGATGACTTGGGTAATTATTCTGTTCTTTAATGTTAAGTCAATTATCCCACTCAAACTAGTCAATTTCCAGTAGCCTTACTTGGTCATTTTTGGATAGTTTATTTGATTTTGAACAATTAGGGATGTTTGGCCACGGCCAATGGATTGACTTCAACACTCATTTTTGAGAATATATGGGTGGATTGTGAAGTCTAACTGCGACCGCTTTGGTTGTTGCTAACTTCCATTGTTTGACTGTTTTGGCGCATTTGCTGATCTCCGTAATGAGTCTTCTTTTCTCACGAGGTCTTCTTTATCAGCAGGATGTGCAAAAATAACACTTGGCTCCGTTGCTCCTCCAAACTGGTTTGCGCTCCTGGATTGGTTGAGATGACTGTCTTAGCGTTAGATCTACTTAGATCGACAATCATCGGCAAACAAAACAATGAGTGATCACAGATGATATCAAATTTGGTAGTTTATCTTTGGAAGTTTAGGGAGATTGTCGGTCGGCTGATGAACTTAGCGCGTAATAAAACCGCAAGAACCGTACGAGGAATTATTTGATTGGATAGGAGTTGTGGAACGCTGCATAATTGTACCGAAAAACAGCCTCTTTTTAACCACTCAAAGGTACCAACCACAATAGATAATGTCCAAGTGCGCGCTACTTGCAGAATGAGACACCAGAATCACAAAATTATGGTTGTCAGTTACCTGACCCTAGGTATTTGGTCCCTCTCCTGGATAGACCCCAGTAGTCTGAGTAACTCCGGCGTTATAATTTCAGCCTTGGAAAAAATGGCGATGATCCAGCTGTCTCATGCCTTTTCAAGAAACCTATTTCTCCGTAAACTTTCAATTACGGTGTAGGGTTGGTATATGCCTGCATTTTTTCATTTGAAAGCGTAACAAGAATGCTCATTAGGGTAATATATCAATTGAATTGCGGTCTGCGGTCTGCTGTCTAATGTTCCACTCAAAGCCCCTGAGAGAGAATCAGCGAGCCGTAGGATTCCTCGGTCACCTCAAACAAGCCTGCTTTTAATGAACCAATACTCTTAATCAATCGGCAAAGATTAGGATCTCTACCGATAGCCGCATTCTTTTCGATTTCTTGTTTTAACATTCCTTGCAGTTTGTACTCAGGCTTCTGGTCAGTTGACGTCTGAGATTTACGCGTTTAGTTCCATATGGCATCCAAAAAGACGCATCTCCTAGCCTCCGACAGACTTATTGAGATCAACGATATCCATCGTTTCTTAAGTCCGGCATGGGGCCCGCAGCTGCGTGCAGAGCATTGTTCAACCGCTCCCAAAGTTGGCCTAGATTCTGAGCATTTAAGTTTGATGGTAATAAAACGAAATGCGCCGATTCGCACCAAAGTTGTCAGCTGTCGCCTGGAAGCAGCTATGCGGGATGTGTAATTATCGAGTATCAAAACGAGACAGCAACTAACGTGATACGACGGCTTGTACGCCTCCTCGAAACAAAAAACTATACAACAAGCCGAAGTTTTGGTCAAAAAGACCAACGAATGGATACTTGACACAGTAATCTCATGAACTTCCACGCTGGTGTTGATTTGATCTGGCAACCCAAACGGAAAATGAGTAGAAGAATAATTGATTCATGAAGATGGGCTCCCGCCCAGCCATGACTCACTGTCTGGAGTACAATGGAACTGAAGGCCATATATGAGAACTCTAATCTTTCTTCCTCTTAAAAGCAGGGCTTTTAGTAGTACCTGTCCATCACTTCTAGTGACTTAAACAAAAAATCAATTTCATGCTGCATTAATCTCCCCACGGAACAATCAGAACCGCGATGCTGATTGCCTTGGGAAAGATGGACAATAATAAGTCGGTTACTGCTCATAGTTCCCGAGCTGAGTTAGCGTTCAACAACATTTGGGGTCCGGAATTTTGTGGGAGGAATTCGCTTAGGGTTCCCAACGGAAAACTCCTGGGTGTGAGCATCCGCGGAGTATCGCTCCCTCAGATGCCCAAATACTTTTTTCACTTGGGGTTCTTAGAAATCTGTGGTTTTCGTGTCGGTGCAACTACATACCTGGCGTAGATCGAATCATGATGCGATTTAGCAGATGTGGATCAGAATACTAATTTTGATGGCCGTTTACAATAAATTTGCATCAATACACACAGTAGCCTTTATGGTGTAATTTTGAAGTCACGAACTGATCAGTTGACATGACTCTGATGTAAATTCCATTGACAAATGGTTCAGCTGGAGACGATGGGGTTTGCACTAGCCGTGTTCTATGTAACATAAGAACTGAAGTTACCTATCTTCTTTCGAATCAAACGCGTACAAATGCCACACTAAAAAGGTTTGATTCGGACTCAAATTAAACATGAGTACCTTCCTTAATCAACTAAATGTTCATCGCATCCATTATGTGCTTCTATTTAACAGTATTTGCAGTGCCTCGAAGCGTTCGCTTCACAGTTATACTTAAAATGACTTTAGGTCCAAGTTAACCACCACTTTAAATGTAGACCTGCTCTGTGACTCGGCCTCTTAGGCCTAACAGATTTTGCGGGAGAATTTTAGGACTCGCATGGATTTTGTCAGGCGAGATCCAAACACACTCGCCTCTGTGGGTCACGTTTTCACCATTACCATCATCAGCGTTTGGTGTTATACAGCAAGGTGGGCCTCACTGACCGCCACCTTTTCTCCAGTTATATGGGGCACGTTTTGACTGCTGAGAAGTGGATTTATCCTAAATTAAAATATCAAACTTCTTCGAAGAAGCCTATATTGGAGCCAAAGTACCGATCAAACGTTAAAATTTCAACCGCGATAAACGTACCCAGTTTCGTATACTCAAAGCCCAAATTAGGTGACAGTTAGTGCTTTAAGATCTTAACCAGCTTTGTCGCCCAGTCGTTTTAACAACGGTAAAAACGTCGAACTCGTCACAAAATGCTGTCTTCTTTATGTATTTCAAGAAAGAGAAAGAACAAACTAACGCAGTAGCAAATGCGTGCAGCGTGAAACTCGGTAACTGTTAGTTGAATTTCTAAAACAAGCGCAACTGAATTTGTTCGCATAAAGCACATCTTGCCTGGGAACGAGGACGAATTTGTATACACGGAGTTGATCGTCATTGCCTTTTTAGCAGAAGACCAGTTATTCCCTCGTTCGTAAAATGTTTCATTCTGTCGTAATATTTACATTCAAAAATATTTAAGATATATATATATATGTATATGTATATATGGGTTCACAGAATGCAGCAGTCAACTACAATAGGACAGTTAACAGTGATTCCTTCAGAACAAAATGCACCATGACAATGATCGGGTTTATGCGTAGGCTGCAGATCTCAGTCGATCAATACCATTTCCGCTCTCGTTTCAGTAAATGAACACATCGCGGCGTAGAGCAATTGTGACTGTAGGTGGTGAGAGCACTACAACCCGTAGTATCCCGCTCCCACCAAGGGGTTGGTAATGCGCGTAGCTGAACTGCAGCCTATTCATTTGTGATGCACCGGTGGTTTTTACCGTGCTTTCCAGAAAATATTTCACTAATGACGGTCCGTTTGGGTGCAATGTAGTTGAGGAGGATTTCCCCCATAAACCGTTGCAAATTTCGTCAGCTATTAAGTAGCGAGGGCACTAGAAATTAAGGTTTGGTTTTAAATTTTGCGGTGTCGTTCCCTTCAAGTGTACCTGGCCACGTTATATATCCGCATCGATATTGGTTCCATAATCATCCAAACTTGACATAATGGAGACAAAGATGAAACCTGCATAAACACTTCTTATTGGTTCTCAGAACTGCCTCCGCTGACAGACGAACATTGTTTGTTTTCAATCTATGTTGTGTGACAAGAGTTGTGTTACTCCATGAGGAAACCGCTGACGCTGACTGTACGATCGCTTGTTCACTGCCGGTATCAGATTCATTAAGTCATCCCGGCAATGACGGTTGTCTCGTAATGCGGTTGTGGGGAACAACCAGTAAATCAGCACGAATGATCGGGTGTTTGCTGTTTTATTGCATTGGTTTCATCGACGTTTAGCTTGGATTCTCGCACACTTGAATGTTCGTTCAGATGAGCACCAGCTATGTATTTCGTAATAGTAGGTTTTCTTTTCAAACTGTAAAATACGACAAATCGTGGCCTGAACAATTATTGCCGTGTAAATTAAACGCCATGAGAGAGGTGTTGTGGGACTGAAAGTGTCCGTCGACCACTCAAATGACTGGTCGTCTCGAGTATGGTTTAGTCATACCTTGCTCAGTCAAGCAGAAACACAATGTTTTTGAACAACCATCACGTTTCTCTTCCACTAGTTAGAATCAATGATATATGGTGGCTTCGGACAGTCACTTGGCTAGCCTACGGGCCTAAGAAGAAAACGCAACAATTTCTAGCTTTTGCCTGGAAGTAAAACGAAGGACTTTCATTCCCACTTTGCATTAGACCGAGTCCGGAAGTGCTATCAGCCTGATTTCGGAGCGATGTATCACCTTGTTGTCATTTCCACACGGAACTTGGGTTGGGGCACGGTTTATGAATCAGATCCGTTTGGGCTCAGTTATTGACTCACCATTTCTCATCACAAACAGGTTCAAGTGAACCGAAGGCTTGTCTCATAACACACGGTCACGAACGATTAGGAGAAATCCAAAAAAAACGAAAAGAATCGGAAATGAAAATCAATTGTGAGTAAACAGTCTGCAGAACTTATTGAATCATGCCTGTTTCCTCGTGGCTTAGCAACCCGTTGGTGGTCATTTAGTAACCTTGAGCTGCTTTTAGCAGCCACAAGCTGACTCAAGAAAAGCAGGCTTTTGGCCAAAATCGCAAATGTTGTCGTAAATTATGAAATCACGTTGCTGGGTCACACAAATCACAGAGGCATCTGTTTGTGAAAATTGCTATTTTTATTTCAGCCGGGCTGCTAAAAACAGCCCGAAGTTATCAAACAAAAAACCCCCAGACGTTTCAATCGTAGATCCGGCTGTCCCCACTGGGCAAAGATGCAAATTGTCTATTCTGTTTCAATCCTTTTGACCATGTCCAAAAGTAGATTCGATTGAGCAAATTGCAATTTTTATTGGTTACTGTATATATGCTTGATTTACCGATATGGGATTGTCTGATACGTGTGCTGAAAGGTTATGAATATTAGTTCTTTTTGCCGTTGCTGTTGCAGCTTGAAGACTCTGAGATCAATAAGGTGCAGATGGGGATTTGGCGAGATACTGTGAGTGAGGGGGGATATTTCCGAGGTAGATGTCAGTTAGATTACAAAGAGCGTGTACAAGGCCAAGTTAAGCGATGGTCTGTATAGCCGTGGAATCACATGGTCATCATCACTGTGGCTTTGAAATAAGTATACAGTTAATTTGCAAAGTAAAATGGATTGGAGGAGAAGGAGGAGGACAAAAATGTGGTGAAAAATTTTGAATTAAAGTGAATAAAAGACTAGGAATAAAAGCATCAGATCACGCCGATTGTTCCGATGTTCCAGAATCGATCTCTTCTGTCCTGTCCGGTTCTGTGAACTGTCAGGGCGATAAAATAAATGAATAAAAAAAAATGTTTTTTAAAAACCAAGATAACGGTATTTACCATGTGATGCAATTTTTTTCTTTGATTAGCGCTCATGAAGAATTCAGTAAATGAATAGTAAAATACTATATGAAACAAGAGATTGTTCATCATGTTCGACGCTGGACCCATCATCATGAAACCGTGAAAGCACCGTACATCCTTGTTCAGGATCATCGGCAGTGTGTATCTACTACACCCGAAATGGAACGCGAACCCGAGACGAACGATTGCGACTTAAATATCTTAGACTTCACGCTAGCCGAGGAAGCTCTCAATAGCTTGCTGAAGTTCACTACATATTATCGCTCCTATAAAGGTGTGCGGAGTATATTGCTATGAAACTAGTGTGGTTGACTGCACGGGATGACGAATGGCCTGGTATAAGTATAGGATCAATAGACAGTTTGCGAGCCGGAAACGGAAGACCTTAGGTAAGGAAGAACCACAAATACTGAGAAACCATTACTGGCGATTCCCCTCGAACCAAGGGACTTCTTATTCAAAAATAACAACGCACATTTTCATCGAGTAATTGTCTCTGGAGTGTACAAGAATGATAAATGAATAAGAGTTCCACCATGACCGTCTAGATTTTCACATTTGAACTCAACTATCAACATGTGGGACTGTCTGGAAAGAAAGGTTACGTTGAGGAGGAAATCGTTATGATTAAAATTTGAAAGTCACCTAAATGGTAGGTTGGGATAAAATATCAGAAACGGTGACCGACTGCTTAATGAGCAGCATGTCACAAAGAGTTAGAGCTGTCATTCTCGTCAGCTGAGGAAGTACAATGATGTTTCTGCTTGCTTTGACAGTAACAATTATCATACGAATGGTCCCGACCACATTCACCACCGTATTCAAGTCCTTATGAGGCTTACAGATGTTGCGGACATTTAACTGATTTAGGGATCCGCACCTCGTCTTACTGACCTGTACCGTTTGGTCAAAAGCCTGGGATATGGCTTTATAAGTCACTCGTCCAATTCGGTTTGGGCAACATGATAATAGCTAGAGTAGAGTATGGGAGTAAGTGAGTGGCAAACCATGTATCTTTATTTTTCCTCTTCTTTTCTCACAGTTTTCCTTCTTCAAAACGATTCCAATGGCACATGATTGGTATATATATATATATATATATATATATATATATATATATATATATATATATATATATATGGGCACATTCCTTTAATGAGTCTTGTAACGTTCTGTTCAATGCCCGTAGTTTTATTCCAGTTTGTTTCTGTATTCAGATTCCATCGTTACACAGACCTTGGGGCTCGAAAGCACCCCGTTTACAGGCTACCAAAATATATACAGCTGGCTTCTAAAGTGTTTGATTTCTATTGACTGGAATAAAATGGTGCTGCTTATGATGACCGCAGCGAAAGGAAGCATGAGTGTTAAAGTATCGTGAGGAAACCGAACAATGCACTAGTCAATATTTCGCATTTCTGCCGCTGCTGAAGCAGAAACAATCCTGATCATTCGGGGCATGCTGCTCACTAGTCGGGCGTCGAATCCCATTAACAGTTGGTTCTGAAACAAACTCCAAATATCGCGTAGGTTTCCAAAGTATAATCTATCTTTTTAAATTATGCCACGTTTGAATCCAGGGGTCGGCGAATCCCGGAAAAGCTAAGACTGCCAATGCTCTCATAACGACTCAGGCATGATGACGACGTTCATTGTCACCTTGGAAGATTAATGGTTTGATTTAGTGTTTCTTAAAAAGGGGGTGGGTTAAATCGTCCCCCGCTCCCTCCTTCCGGAGTGAGCATGCAACGTCTGTCCTACTCGTACTATAGGATCCATCTTAAACCTCTTTCGTTGACCTTCATAATTTCGACGATAGAGGGCATGGATTTTCTTACATTCCATATTCCATTGGCTTATTGGGTATTTCCTTACCTGAACTCGTAATTTCAAAAGGCTTTTTGTGGCTATGGATATAGAACTTCCTCTATCAAAAAATACACAAACGAATGCGTAGCAAACTGAATGCCAAAAATCTCTTCTCAACCCAAAGGACAAAATCTACCCACTTATCTAAGTATGACGATGAGAACAGTTTGCCGAAATTAGATAAAACGTAGCTCGATAACTGTGACCAAGCACATGCAGCAAGATTTGCAAAGACCCAACATGCTAATTGAAAGGAACATTGTTCGGGCGTCATGCACAGAAAAGAGCAGCACCACTGAGGCGCCACTCATTCGCCGTTCGAGATCGGATTTGTGCAAACGGCTTGATTTTGCGGCTCTGTTGCCCTACCTTGCTAGGACTGGCGAAGACTTCCACACTGTAGCTTCTAATTGATGCATGGCCTCCTTGTATGTACCCACGTAAGTGCTCGTTAAACTAATCAGTGATCCGTTTGTGTGCACGCAGTGGTCTGTTTTTCATGATATGCCTGAAGAATGAGTGTAATCGAAGGAACATGTGCCATAGCCGCTAGGTCCACCAAACTGGGGGGACGGGGGACGGGGGTGAAACCGGCAACCATACTCTTGAAACTTGGAGTAGCATAAAACCAGATAGGGTCTCAATAGGCCAGGTGTGGTAGCGAGGTGAGTGACATCAAGGTACTGTCTACCATCAAAATGACCGGCAGATTTGGGATTCGAACCTCTGATCTTTTCGGTGACAGGCGCCTAGTCCTCTTGATCACCTTCGATGAAATACTTGAAATTAAGGTAACTTGACAAAACGTCGTGCTTTCTCTCTCATCTGAAATTTGTCACACGAGATGGATGCGTGAAATGATCAATATAATTACACACTGAAAACGAAAAAAGCTAAGTACCTTTACATCATCTATCCATACATTGTCAGTGGCAGTGTCCGAATCCGGACCACCAAAGCCTTCCGTGGTGGTATCAGATGGCTTATGCACAGTGATCAGTCGAAACACGGCAGTGGTCGGGGCCATGGTGGACTCTGGTTGACAGGCAGTGTCCACGTAGTGGTTGGCAGTCACCAAATCCACAGGGGTGTTGTCTGACGGTTGATATTCGCTAGTCAGCACCTCTGTAGTAGATGTATTCGTCTGTTGTCCTGAAATTAGACTACCGACAGAGTCGTGATAGTGATGATAGTACGTGACCGGTGTGGATGGATGCTGGGGAGAAGTGAACGGAGTAGGAAATTTCCGAGTGGTCAGACGTGCAAAGAATGCTTCCAGTTGGCTCAAAGTTAACGCGTTGTGCAAGGTCTCCAACGGATAAACTTCGGGCACACACGGTGCACTCGGCACAAGAAAGTCACTGGAACTACCGGCTGAAAGCAATGAAATAGAAAGGCAGAAAAAAAGTAGTTAGCATAAGCAGAGACCCGAGGGAAAACTAGCGATAAGAACCAGATCATCGCCACCAATTTGTGCACAAGTGAATTTAATCACTATAACACTGGAACTACCATTACTGCTTTTGACCCATCGATAAGCCAAGGGCAGGGCAATTTTGAACAACCACATTACAGTTTACTTTTGGTTCGAGTTTAAAACTACAACGGTAATCATATTTTGAATGGTTCCGTCTACGTTCTTGTAAGCGGGCGCAGAAAATAGCAAAACTGGCAATGCTAAAGTGCAACAACATCATTCCAGATCGAAAAATACCGGGGAATTCCGGCAAAACTCAGAGCCTAGAAGTTTCGACATGATACGAGAATACCGTAGCCTTTAGTCAAGAGTGGCCCAACAACCTACCGATTTCCGATGGGCTGTCCTCGTCGTTGTCTCCGAAAATGAACTACGAAACCGTTACTCCACTCTACTTCCATTTAGTCTGACAAGTAAAGATAGGCTAGTTCGATTCGGACAAGAGGAGACAAATAAATATCAGATGAAAGAAACTTAAGTCCTGTTCTAATCAAAAGCAGTTAAATTCACTCTCCAAGTGAAAAGTTATTTACTCTTATTTAATCCTCCGGACATCCACGCCAACTGGACGAGAAACACCGACATAACAATCTGTATATGTATGCATCAGTTAATAATAGACGTTTCATCACCGGCCCACTACTGCGATTCACTGGAGAGCACTGCACTGAGAGACGACAAAAGCAGAGAAAAGGAACACGGCCTGCTGACACACGATATATTAACATTCGAAGGAGGAGCTGAACAGCGTTCCGTGCCAAGGCGAGGCCTGCTCCAATGAACCAGGTAAGAGACAAGAAAGGCAAAATGATCAAAGATTGCTGGAAATCCAGACAGGATATCCAAAAAAGGAACCGAAAAAACTAAACTGTAGGAAACAGGAACACATTTAGGTTAAATCGTAATCTTAACGCGATTGAAGCGAAATAGATACAACGTATCCGTCAAAACGAGGCAGTACGTTGACGTAATGTGACGGCTTGCGCGACTCCATGACCCAACGACCTATTCAGGATGGCTTATCTCAAACCGATGATCCAATCATGCTTGGAAAGTCAATGGGTAGAGGCCTGACGAAGTAATCTAGACCCTCCGGTCAGGGATTTATCTGAGTTGACGGCTCGATCGGAAAAACGAGTAGAAGAATAATTGATCCAAGTAGATGGGCTTCCACTCAGCTATGCCCCGCTACCTTGCGGTCAGGCACCTGTTAGAACCAAAGGTTTTGGTTGAGAACCCTAATCGTTCTTCTGTTTAGCGGCTCGACTCTCTAGTTATACCCGTCCATCAATCTCCATGAGTTACACATCTATAAATAATTCCATATGGCATCGGTCGCAACGGAGAATAATTTAGACCGCGGCGCTCGTTGGTATTGATCGGAGTGGGCAGTGACGAGAATGCTACTGCTCAGAATTCCCTCTCTTTTATTCAACCTGTAAATTCTGTCTCCAACAGCATCTCTTTGACGGAGTTGTTCGTCACTTGGAGGTTTTCGATCCCGGTGTCTACGTACCATCGCCAGGATTGGATGGCATGACTGCCTTGGTAGTGTGCAGGTCAGGAATTCAAATGGGTCACGTGTTGCGTGTGGCGAACACTCGTCTACCATACCGTGTCCTATTTTGGGTTCCTCCGACGAAGTGGAAAAAGCCATGTGGAGATCACCAGATGGCGTTTGAACGTGGAATGAGAAAACGCACAGCGAATTTGGGTAATGTAGGTGTCTCACGTCTTCGTGGTTTGGGTCCGAAAGACTCGTTAACTAGCTTGGTGGAGAAACCGAATGATATGTCAGTGAACCGTGAACGGTAGTGATCGCGTTGTCATTTTCTATCGAATCAGAATGATTGAAAGAGAGCGTTTATACAGTTCGACTGTGTTCCGTGTGTTGGCTGCTGCAGCGGCATCTTATCTTTTCGCGCATGTGTAGGTACACTCTCTGTTCGTCTTGGATATTCACTCTTCTCATAGAAACACTAATCTCTGGGAAAATGCAGTGGTCATTGAGGCTTGCTTCCGGTTTGTCGCTGAACTACGATGATGACGATACAAGGGCGAATACGGGCAACCGAATAACTGACTCCCTCCGTTTGCACATTGAGTAAAAAGGTGAAAAAATAGACAAAGTTTGCAGATAAAGAGTGACGCGTTATACGTACGTGTAAGGGTCCGCGGAGCCAGCACTGCATCGTCCATTAGTCGTTTGATATCTGGAACGCTGCTGGAGGCTTGTGCATCATCTCGAGAGCCACGAATAACGGCGGTACTGATCAAACTTCGACAAAATGGTCTTGGAACAGGTGCACCTTGAACGACCGCTGTTTAGTCGGAAAGAAGACAACATGAATGAAGTGGGGAAAACCAGAAATTGTAATTGCAGTGAGGCACGCAACAGATCCTTTCTAGGGTAAAACAGGACAGGATTTCTAGATCTCTACTCGACATTTGTTCACACATAACAGGCGAATACATAACTGACAGCAGATTCATCACAAGTAACAGACAATACATTGGAGCCTTTTGATCAGACACAGGAACGGTGCACATGCCAGGCCGGGTTTTGGATAGGAAAAAACGAAGGGAAACATGAACGCAAAGTCAGCGGAATTGTAAACAGCCATCACACCGTTCAAAGAGTCAATGTATCAAGAGTTGGAATAAACATTTCAAGCTAGGAGAGAAGACAATTTGTGGCAAACGTATACATGTCATCATGCCATGTGAAATAACTTAAACAGAGCTTAGGCAAAAATCCAAGGAGTGAGTGCGAACGACGCTAACGAAATGACGTGGGAAGAAGCAGAATATTTTTACGGTGAGAAAATAGGATCAATGAAGAACCCACTGTCGAAACCACTAATTAGTTTGATATCGCGGGACAATAAAAAGAGGAATTAGAATAAGTCAACCGATGTGCTGAATACTACACCATTGCACCATGAACGGCAGTCTAAAGAGTTTTGTGCACGAGACGGCATCGAGCAGTAGTTGAAATTAAGCGGTCATTCTCGCGAAACAATAATAAGTCTCATGAGAGAGATCATGAACTGTGCGTTTCCAAAAGCAGAAAGGTCTGGAGTAGCGCATAGATCAACTTTGGTGATACGAAAAGACAGTAGTGTCGTGTGTACACATATACCGTATTTTCGAAAAAACGAAAAACAAACAACGTTTGATGTGACACTCAGAAACATCTGCTACCATTAATACCTAGGATAAAACTAACAACCACAACCTCGGCAGGAAAAGAGAAAAATGAGAAGCTGGCATCTGAGGTTTGGTGCCACCTTGATATTTGTCTGCTACATCTATCGAAGAACAAAACAAAACCACGAGTTATGGATCTTCAGGCTCAAATTATCTGGCGATCACGTTATCCAAGAGATTTCAAACGGATCTAAATAAACAATATGCGAAACGCAAGTGATCAATTAAGGGACTAAAGACCTCGAAATCCAAGTCATCTGAAGATACACGAAACAGAAACAGTCCAATGTTACGAATAGAAAATTTAAGCTGATCCACAGAACACCACCAACGTACCGCGGAAACAAACAGTCTCCACGTAAACAGTGAATATCCAAGAAGAACAGAGAGTGGACCTACACATGCGCGAAAAGATAAGATGCCGCTGCAGCAGCCAACACACGGAACACAGTCGAACTGTATAAACGCTCTCTTTCAATCATTCTGATTCGATAGAAAATGACAACGCGATCACTACCGTTCACGGTTCACTGACATATCATTCGGTTTCTCCACCAAGCTAGTTAACGAGTCTTTCGGACCCAAACCACGAAGACGTGAGACACCTACATTACCCAAATTCGCTGTGCGTTTTCTCATTCCACGTTCAAACGCCATCTGGTGATCTCCACATGGCTTTTCCACTTCGTCGGAGGAACCCAAAATAGGACACGGTATGGTAGACGCAACACGTGATGCAATCAGTTTGGTCTACTTGGCTTCATAGGGTAAAATAAAGTATTCTGAGAACCGACACCCAATACTAGATTCTTAACTTGCACATTACCAAGGCAGTCATGCCATCCAATCCTGGTAATAGTACGCAGACATCGGTAGTCGAAAACCCCCAAGCAACCATCATCTCCGACACGCATACTTCAGGTCTCACAGCCATCCAACAGAACTGAGCGCACTGTGCCACAGTACACACGACCTTTCAACTTCAGTGAAATATCAAGCCAACGCCACAAGTGCTCCAGTCCACCGTACGCCGCTCGGTCCTTCGATATACGTGTGCTCGCCTCTACTGACGTGCTACCATCGTTCGACACGCAGCTACCAAGGGAAGTGAAACGGTTCACAATCGTTGGTTTCTCTCCATCTAGTATCAAGTTCATTACTACTGTCGTCTAGTCCTGTAACAGCACTTCGCACTTTTACGGTGCAAAGCACATGCCTAACCGAGCTACAAACCTAGAGAGTTTGTCTGCTGCGCGTTGTACATGATCCGCAAACTCGAACAGGCGCACGATATCACCTGCGTAATCTACATCACACAGTTTCTCTTCTTTTCCCTGTCCGACTCCTACATCCTGGAGACATCCATGACGGAGTTGAACAAGAATGGAGAGATGGGACACCTTTGTTGAACACCAGTAATCGTTCCGAAAGAACTTGACAGTTCACCACATACTATCACGGGATCACAGGTATGCAAGTACAATGATCGCAGCCGGTTCACGAAATTCGCCAGCAAACCACTGCGAGAAGTTCGTCGGGACCGGCTGCTTTTCCCTTCTTCAGAAGCCCAATATTCCCTACTTCTAATTCCGTTGGGGTTATCAACAGACACCTCCCAAGGATTCACAGCTCCAGACGTCGGCCTAAGTACGGTAGCATACGACCAGCTAGAATAATCTTCAAAGTGATCAGCCCGACGGCCCAGCCTTCCTTGACTACCACGGATGAGTGCTCCATTCCTATCGCACACGAATTCACTAACCGAAATTTGCCGCCCACCAGTGTCGCGCATAAGTTTAAACAGTCCTTGATTGTTGCCGGAAGCGGCAACTAGTTCCATCACTTCGACTACCTTAGCCAACAAGTTCTCAATGTCACCGTCAATTGACGTTGCAACTGCCGACGCATCTTGTTCACTTTGCAGTAAGGCAGCTGGCGTTTTTGCTCCATTAGACCCAGTGACTCTTGCGACATTCATTGTCTTTGATGAACGCTAGATCTAGGACCACGTGCAAAACCGGATGCCAAATGCATTGTCTGCTTGATTTCGCCCCAGTGCTCCTCTACATTACTGCTCGTCGAAGTTATTAGTTCGTCGGATAGTTTCTGTTCATAGCTTTTGCGAACAGCCGAAGCAAACAGACGTTCGACAGCCAATCGGCTCTGAGGCTTGCGTCGATGACCATTCAGCTGCAGTAAAAATCTCATTAGAACTAACGCATGGTCCGATTCGACGTACGTGGTCCAGTATGATCTACAGTTCTAGACAGAACCGCGCCAACCGTAGCTAACTGCAATACGGTCCATCTGACTCAGACTACCTGTCGAGTTAGAGCGCCATGTCGCTGTGCGACGCGAACTGTGTCGGAAATTCGTGCTAGGTAGGAATAAATGATTATCTGCACAGAATTGGAGAAGTCTTTCCCCGTTGTCTGTTCGCTGTGCAGGCAAAGCGCATCAACCACGTAAACAGGACTCCGATGCACTCAGTTTTCCAAATTGTGCATTAAAATCACCTGCCACCACTACAATGTCAGTGCGCTTGCTCTTCCGAACACGAGTGACGAGTTCGTCATGGAACTTATGTTTTTGTGTGTTAGCACTGCAGTCTGTTGGGTGCGTGTCAAGATGATAAATAAATTGCGCTTAACACAAATAACCTCCCGAAAGCCGGCTGATCCTTGCAGTCTCACGGTGCACAAGCGATTGTTAACCAGGTTCCAGTGTAGAAAGGTTGCTTCAACATTCTCACTTAAGACTATTCCTACACCACGTTGACCCATAACTTGAGCTGATTCGTCTCCTGAAGTGTGTAGGAAATATCTTGACGAGACGTTTCGCGCAGTCAGTTGAATTACTCTACTCCACTCGAATCCTGAATTCGTGTTTCACCCACGCAGCAGACATCAATGGAAAAACAGACCCAAAGACGCCTGTTGGCCAGCCTGCATCAGAGTAGGCACAGTGAAGAAGCCGAGATTCAGAGACTGACAAGCCTTGAGAAAATGTTAGCTAACGGACTGGAGTCCACTTACCATCCTATTCGACAATGAACTGTTGCGAGCATCGGGCGTGTTAGCAGTAAGGACATTAAGGATAGGCAGCGGGGTCAAAGAGATTCGGTTGGAGAAAGAATTTACAGGTTGAATAAAAGAGAGGGAATTCTGAGCAGTAGCATTCTTGTCACTGCCCACTCCGATCAATACCAACGAGCGCCGCGGTCTAAATTATTCTCCGTTGCGACCGATGCCATATGGAATTATTTATAGATGTGTAACTCATGGAGATTGATGGACGGGTATAACTAGAGAGTCGAGCCGCTAAACAGAAGAACGATTAGGGTTCTCAACCAAAACCTTTGGTTCTAACAGGTGCCTGACCGCAAGGTAGCGGGGCATAGCTGAGTGGAAGCCCATCTACTTGGATCAATTATTCTTCTACTCGTTTTTCCGATCGAGCCGTCAACTCAGATAAATCCCTGACCGGAGGGTCTAGATTACTTCGTCAGGCCTCTACCCATTGACTTTCCAAGCATGATTGGATCATCGGCTTGAGATAAGCCATCCTGAATAGGTCGTTGGGTCATGGAGTCGCGCAAGCCGTCACATTACGTCAACGTGCTGCCTCCTGGTAACAACTGCCGTTTAACGAAAAGGTTTTAAGTTAAACCGTCTTTGTTTGGATGATTATGTGGAAAGAAGGCGTTTGAAACTTGACTGGCGGAACTAACCAGAGGTCACATGAATAACTGTAGGTTAATCAGGCGTCCAATGTAAAGGCAATTTTAGGCAACCAGTGGCCCGTCAAAGAAAATTCTTACGGTGATGCAAACCAGTATGTCACGGCAGGGAAATAAGCCGTCATTACAGCTAATCCAGCTGTTTGCTCCCTGGCTATATGCATGCATGTAAAATCTGATCCCCGAGAGTACATGAAAAGGAAAGGGTAAAGTCTTTTGGTACCATAATGTAGAGGATAATGAACTTATTTCAAAATACCGATTGAGTTAAAATTTTGTACACACTTTCCCAGCGTTTTAAACAACACAAGCTAGTTATATTCTTATTGAAATTTCATGACATGAGTTGATTTTTGTAATTCTGACTCATATTATTACCCATGCCTTACGCAACATCGTCCAAAGAAAGGTGAATAATATTTAAAGCCTCCAGGTTTCAGCAGATACGTGGCACGAATTATTCGTTTAACAAAGAAAGACAATTAACCTGTAAAATAATAGAGAATGGTGAGCGCCCCAATGTAAAGACCCGTTAATTTTGTTATTGAATAAACAGCACGTTGTGACGTGAAAACACTTCTAAAATGAACATTTTTAGAAAGAAGTCATCTGAAAAAGTTGTCTCGTTTTTTTTATTTCCGTCCTAGTTGCTTAATCTCAAACGAATGCAAATTGGAAATACCTTACCAACGGATCAAGAGAGGGTGCATTCCAGATACGAAGAAACTTGTCGTTGTAGTAAGGGAAATTCTAAGAAAGTAGACAATTTAAAAAACTGCAGTTTCTCAGAAAGGAGTCACGTGTTTCACTCTACCAGAATCTATGATACGTTTTTACCTGGGTAAAGTGGTTTTCTTTCAATCTGCCGTAAGTCGGGAAAATTGCACTTGGATGGAGGGCATGTTTCATAAGAAATCCCATCCCAGCTTGAATCTTGATTTTACCCTTAATACCTTTCGTGCCATGAAGTGATAAACAAAGGAGGTACCTGACCAGTGTATATTGCTTTTAAAAATTCTAGGGTTTTCCGAAGTATATATATATATTTATATAAGTACAAGTAAAAGCCCGACTGTTGCTTCGTTTTCTTCACCTTTGCACAGAAAGTGCAAAAGTAGCACGAAACGATGGTCAGGCACATGTGAAACGTGTCCAAGCCACCAACGGCGATGAAGAACAACTACCTCGGTTAGAGGATGACTCTCTGCATCCAGAATATGAAGTCGCAACTGGGTATTGCTCAACCAATGTTCCCACAAAACTTCAGCGGTCAAATACCGAAAGTTGCCGAGTATCCGCAACGGAAAGAACACTACAAACTGTGACATTATACTCCATTTTTTTAAAGAAAAGCCGAATGTGATCGCGACGCTAAAGGTGACGCGAGTTCGCGAAGCTTGCTCCGGCTTTCGCAGTTTTTAATATGGCCCTCTGCCCAACAGCTCAATCTGTTACGCCCAACGGAAGTACTTAATGCTGCTGATTATACATAGATGATCACCAAAAGAACTGGGTGCAAGCACAGGTTCTTGTCAGTCTTGAAAAAGTTACATTTTGAAGATTTAAAACATCGTGTTTGGATACCTCAATTGACAAGCAATTCAAAAAGTGTTGGGTCGCTTGTCCATTATCACCCAGCAGGGCGATGCCATCGGTATACCCTAAATCAAAAACCGTTCTCTGAGGAGATCGATTTCATTACGTTCTAGATCAGATAAAATGTTCTGTAGAACACCTATGGCAAAGGGATCTAGGGAATCTCGTCGCACTGCACTAGAGTTGACAAAAAGTGGCGAAATCTGATCGTGAGCCCCAACTAGACCTGAGACGTCACGATATATTTTGCGAATCGACATATGTTTCACGGCTACACCACTCCTCAAAATGCAGACCCATTGATCGAGTCGAGGGGTTGTGTAGATGTTTTACAACACAATAGCCGTTGCTCTTCGAAAAGTAAATCTGCGTTTCATGTGTCGACGCTATTTGGGTTAGCTCAATATTCTTGTCACTGTGAAAGCACCTCACTTCATGAGACCTGTTCAAAGTAGCAAATCTAACCAACTCCACTTCATGAGTGTTGAACATAAATGGAAAAGGGTGTCAGAATCTAGCACCATGTGATATCCTAAGGATTGGAGTTCCTTGCGGATCTCTGTCTCAAAAAGTGGACCTGCCGAAACAAATCACGGAGCGTGCTTCGGAACATCTAAGGGAGAGACTGACGCTGGAGGGGAGCTAGACTGTTGCTTAAAGTGGTCCGCCTAGTGTACGAATCTCCATTGTTGATTATGAACCGGTGAATCGTCAACAGTTTCTAATGCCTACCTACCGATGACTCGAATAAGATGGAGGAGCCTGCGGGGATACCCGATAGAGATAGCACTTTCTACATCTGATGTTCGTTGAGATCTACAGTTCACGCGATCATTACCTAAGCTTCACTTGAGTTTACTTCACGTTAAAAGCCGTGCTTCATCATCCTTGCCATCACCTTGGGTGTGTCAAGGGGTCTTAGAGCCTTAGAAAAATCTAGGGCTCTTACAGAACGAGTCAGACGAATACTCACTAAGCCCAGGGAACGCAAAGCATTCCTAATAAAAAAAACCAGCAGCGGTTATTGTTATCAAGAGTTGTTTCAACGCTTTCAGTCAGCGATTTTCAAGACGTTGAAGGCTAAGGCGGATCAGAGGGCTCATCGCATTTTAACCGCCGCTACATCGTGCATTTCGAAAGTCCGCGAAAGCAAAGATAACCATGTTTAGTTTCGTTATGGGAAAAATATCGATGCTGGATGTTCTAATAGCCTGGGATCACTACGGGATTGACTTAACGATAGAAGAGAAGTGTTCGGCAAACGAATCGATGACATGAAAACAGCACGGGCTTGGGGCAAATTCTTCATCGAGCGAACTCGCAACACTGCAGTGTCTGGGATCCCGATAAATAAAACTTAAGGGTTCGAAGACTAATGCAGTCACGCAGTTTCAGACTTGTCACGATGTTTCGGCCTCAATACAAGATTTTTTAATTAAATTTCGTCTAGAAGTGGGGTACATCATCATTTTTAGGATGTCCCGGAAAAGACCAAGTAACTGTTTACAGGCAAATAGGACACACTGAAGAATGTAAACAATCGGAATTCTTTCGGTTCTCTCAGAAACACTCAGCAAGTATGAGTGTCTAAATGACGATGAGCCAAAGCAAAGAGGTGTCTGAAAATGGAGCAGAAAGAAAATCTTTAAGCTCTCACCCCAACATAAACATGCACAGACGCTAACCCTGCTTGCTTACTCCATACCGACTCAACAGTGAAATCTATAGCCCGATTGGGATTGCGTCATCATGTAAAAACTCAACGGGGCTCAGTTGAATCCTAAATACCCGAGAAATGATCGGGTCTCAAAAACGATAAGCTCAATTTTCACTTCCTCAGGAAAATGAGCTGAGTTAAACTTTACTCATCACGGCCATCCAGGAACTCCTGAATGGAGATTCCCGAAAAATCGGGATCCAAACGGACCAGATAAAATGAGTTGAGCGTATCCACAGTTCAGGTGACCAGGAAAACGCCAAGGGAATGGGATTCAAGTAGAATACATCTGCCTAGTGATTGTTGTGGGATTTGGATCAGTCATTTCATTTTCAGACGATCGTAGCTATGAACAAAGCGTGGAACGACAAAGTCGTGTTAAGTTTGTTAAATGTGCCCGGTCGCAGTTTGTCATCTACGTGAGGTGAATTCAAACACTTACATTCCGATAGAAGAGACCTGCACTATCTACTACGAGGGAACTGGAAGCCAAATTCTTGGAGACGGGTTCCGTTCTTTGTGGGAATCATTCAGTAATCCCCAGACCAGTGGCAACTGAAGAAGTCAAAGTTCACCTACACAATGTCATTTAAGCAAATCATGAAAATCGTGAGATTTATTTACTGTCCAGAAAGTTAAAAAGTGCAGGTGGCAATGGAACCTATAACCTGTCACGAAATACAGCCGCCATTCGCAGGATTCAACAGGTAAGGATTTCGATAGAAGCGGCACATTTCTGCTTCTCTACTGGCTAAAAGTGACAATGGCTAATTGTGGAGTGAACGCTGAAGTTTGCTTCAGAGGAGCGGCCACGTGAACCGATGAGCGCGTATTTTTACCACTCACGCACGACCACCGGACGGTGGTTAAGAAAATGGTTTCGAAGTTAATAAAAATTGATATGATCACTAGGACAAAGCAGAGCAGTGAGGATTCTCTGCAAATCTCGAAAATCAAGTGCCAAGTTCGTAATGAGCCATTCGTGGGCTGTGATCATCAACAGCCAAGGTTGCTTAGACATTCTGATCCAACATACTTCGTCAGTGTTGAGTCAAATTACTAAAGGGATTATTGAAAATGACAGCACATCAACAAATAACTTCCTTACTCTATGCGAACTGTTTTTTCAAGCCGCAAAGACGAGCCCGGAGCGACTGGGATATGTGAATGCAAATAACTCAGAAGTGATTCAATCATTTACTTGGGAATGTCCTTGTAATGTGTCACACCCGAGGCCGTTTACAAGAAAACCTGACCTAATGTTTCCACTCACGCACAATACTTTGATTATTTCCGAGAAGGTTGGTTGTTCTTCGACAAGTAGGGCCCATACGCTTGAAACTGAGCAGAAAACACTGCGTGCAAAACCGACGCATCTAATTGGTCGTATAACATGTCACGGAGATTTGCATAACCACAACGTTAGTTTAGAATCATAGCTGGATATTTTTTGTATCAAGGTCATTACGAAGGTACAGAAGGTTTTGTTATCCCAAGAGATACATTAAACCGGTGGATAGAGCGGTTGGAAACTTTTACTGGATGAAGAGATTCGCCGGCACACTATTAAAATATTTCAAAAGGGCTGACCCCGTGAAAATGTGTAAATAAATGACAACCTCTCTGACTCCAGGACAAGAGCATCGAGATGACTCTCATCGATGTCAACCTGTCGTTAGCTATTTTGTACACAGGCACAATTGGCTATGAACTATACGAGTTCACCGCAGACGACGTATCGGAGGGAATACAATATAACTAAGTCGAAGTTAATCCACGGAGTTAAAAGGATAGTTGCGACCTGAAATCTGTCTATATATTCTTTGACGACAAATTACGCATCATCGACCAAATGAGTTGCAGATTTAATCGGGGCAGCTTATTCCAACGACGAACCGAATTTACCTGCAATCACTAACATGTGCGCATTCAATTAGAAATATGATTCACCCAAACGAGGTTGACTGGCATAAGGCCAAGGACCCGCATGGTCAAAAGAACGAAAAACCTGTGCTGCCACCACTAGAGGAGAAACTGTGGAAGGCATCACACGTGGGACATGCACCATGTAGAGTGATTTCGTGAGTACGGAGCGAAATAAATGACGGTTGGCCATATCAACCACATTTACCAGACCCGTCAGAAATTCGACCGTCGCTAAAAGCGACTGCATTGATCTAAATAGGTGGACCCGCATTACTAAGAAGTAACACAACATACCTGTAGATCTTCGTCTAAACTGAAGGACTAAAGTGTGCTACGATTCACAGAAGCTAAGATTTACGGAAATTTTTCAGACTAATACTAACACAAGAATTTGATTATAAAGTTGCTAAGGAAATGGAAACGCCAGCTAATTAAATCTTCGAAACTAAAACCAGGTTCTTATAATGTACTGCCCCATGCCTTTGGCTTCTAATTTCACTGATAGTAGGTTCACAAAATTCATACTCTTCCCATTGAAACCCAAAGGAATTCTGAATTAGGACGACGGGATATGGAATTTTCTAACACGTACGTCAAAGTAAAGTGCACAAATCTCAATACAGATAGGGTGCCATCAGCATCACGACAAGGGACGAAAGCAGAGAGCGATAAAGAGGAAAAAAAGAAACAATGTGCCCGGTTCACCACACATGCTAATTCTTCTACTTCCCATCTCCACGTCATTGGCTACCCATCGGGATCTGTGATTTTTCTGCAGGCTGGATACTACCCGTTGCTCATACCGACGCAGGGGACCCTATCCCGAGACTTTGACCAAAAAGTCTAACTCACAGGACAGCAGGACGATTTGAGTCACATAAGCCCCAAAGGACGGAGAATGATGGCTCAGTTCATGCGACTTTCGGATGGAGCTAGACATCCGGGATGCCCAGCACACACTTCCGCTACAGACGAACATACGCCCGTGTTGTGCGTAAATCGCCTGTGGTCGGTTTGAAATTAGGGTTTAGCGATCTCCATAGATTGACTGTCAAAAGTCAGGCAACTCGGTTGAGGGAGTCAGTAATTCGCCTTCGTCTTCACACCTTGGTGTGAACAAGAAGGTAATGGGTAGGACTTCCTCAGTGGAGGTTATTTGAGAAGCACGGTTATTTGAAGGTATTCCACGAGCCGCCCAGAGTTAACAGCCTGAGAAATCCGCCCCGACCATGAAGATGCATTTCTGAAACTGCACAGTTTCAAGGCTCGCGGGCGGAAAATTGTTGAGGCCCACCTGTGGTTGGGCATGTTATGAACATATCATAGGACATCTAAATTTTCCGAATCCAATATTCCGGAGTCAAGAAAGAGTTCACTATTTTACACCAACACTACCAGGAAGGGAAACAGCTCGCATGTGGAGAAATATAGGAGACCGGAACTCAGGCAGTACTGTATCAGCCAACGGGGAGTGCACGTGCTCTCGGTAAAGCAAAAAGTACCAGCTCATCGCAACTGCTGGCGAACATCAGCAACAGGAAATCCATCACAAAATGATGAACACTACAGACTTCCGACCGAGAAAATGAAAGCCCGTTTAGAGGATCCCCGTGTACTATCAGAGAAGTCCAATTAAGGCTTCAATTGGAAATTTCAGTGAGGTACGCGCAGCAAAACACTGAAAAAACTCGTCTCCGAACTGCTAGAGGAGACAAGTAGTTTCTATGAGTCATTGTCAAATGTGATACGGATTACGAGGGTCCAAAAATGACATTTTGGAGCGATATCTAGTGGTCGGAAAATTTTCAACTTCGGCGGATCGAACAGACTTTATTGGAATTGCCATGGAATCATACATACATGGAGGACTTCTGTTTTTACTGAGCGTTTTTCCTGGTTTATTTGATTCAGTTGCCGACTTTCGACGGAAACTAAAACGCAACGCCGTGTACGGGACCGTAGTGGCTGAGATTCCTTCCACTGCACTCATGCTTCTGGCATGCAGTGAAAAAGTTCACTGTGTGAAGAAAGCAAAAATATGGGCTTTACTTTTATTTTGGGATGGGATCAAACGTCAGTGACAGACTGCCTTACCTGAAAAATATGCTAAACTAAATGGCGATTGTGAATGACAAATGCCTTTGGAACTACGAGAAAATTACGTTTGCCAATCGGATGTCTAAGGAGAAAGACTGTGGGATGCGGAAACATTAAACAAATGTACGTTCCACCAGAAGGAATGAAGAATGTATTAGTTTAGTCACATCTCACCGCGGAAATCGAATATTTCGATCCATTAGCACAACTGATGCACAACAAAAAGGAAAATTGACAGATGGACGAGATGAACGACAAAGTCACAGTGAAAGCGATGAACAGATCGATCAGAATAACGACAACCAGGCGAGTGCATTCCACAATGCAGAAAAAGGTTTTCCAATGAACAGGAATGTAACTGCAATGTCTGAACCAGCCGAATATTTTAACCCACCGAACGACGATCACAGAACCAATCGACAAATGCACAAACAAATCCACACGCACGCTCATAGTCAATTCACAAGGACGAAATCGCCCAACATGACACTGTAAAGGATGAATAATGACGAGCAGCCATCAAACTACATTAGAGACAACCAAATTACGGTAAATTGCACTGTAACGTCGACAGCCTTGTTCGGTGTCTAGAAAACAAGGAGCACGAGTGAAGCCCCGTCGTAGATCAATATTGGAAAAAATAGTGAATCAATAACTTAAAAAATCGGTTGGCAAACAAACAACTCAAGATGCACTCTAATAAATGGTTAGATGACAACAATCTATATAGAACCACGCAACGGGCCGATGTGCACCGACACTCGGACGATGGTAATTAGTTGTGGTAAATCTACGACAGCTCACTCTTTATTCTAGGAAATTAAGATTTCGAGAAGTTTTTAAACTAAACATATTTCATTTACCTAGAGTTGATACAGTCGATAAGCAGTTGATTGGAAGAATCAGTCTATCGCGAGTAGGTATTTATCACAGACAAATACCAAACGAAACAATAGTATCTACGTGTTCGTGAAGAGAATGCACTCATACACGCCTGTGAGTTAAATCGGAAGCGGAGATATGTAGACACATTTCATTTCGACTGCATGATGCATCAGAACCATAATTTGGGCTGGCAGTGGATTTAGTAGCTTATGTCCAGGTATGAAGGGGGATATGGGCTCGCGGTTCATCCTAGTGTCGGCATTCGTATGAAGCTGAAACGAATACAGAAGACACTGGTGCACGTGATATCCTGTTTGTGATGCAAGCGCAATGCCGCCGCCAATCGCCTCGATACAGGATCTTACTCATGAGTGACTGAATAAGAGGTGCACCCTCAGTTGTGCAGACGACCTCACAGAATAATTCCCGACCTTTACATGCGTAACCTGTTAGATTTATGTTGGCCTGCGGGCAAACGGTCAAGGTGTGCAGCGACAGACTGTTATTCCGAACGCATGAAAATCATAATACCCTAGCGTCAGACAACAACTACATTAACTGTAAAAAATAAACTTCCTGTTAGGAAGAGCAAATGTCATGCAATTTGCGTTTATCCACGATATATTATCATTCTTGACGCGAATGTTGAGTCGCTAATTGTTTCACCAAGTGTTTTTTCACGTTTCTCACAAAGCAACTGGTTGTTATTTATCATACAACATTGAACACTACAAAAATCTAGTAATTAGTTAACCGTTTTAGGACGACAACTACGTCATGACCAAAACAAAAAGTCAAACTCTTCTCGTCAAAAAAATAGTTTTCGCCTCGTACTAAGGTCTAATCTACCAAATAGTTTTATTCCAAAAGATTGAATGAACAAGAAGATCATAAGCCTTTTTCGAAATTGTGTGCTTGCTTATAGACTGTTCAAAAAATACCATTGCATGGTTTTAGGATGCTAGGAAAGTTTGTCATTAAAATGTTAAGAAACGGGAAAGAATGAAGTCGATGTATTCCGATCGGTATTGTTGTGTCACAGAAGGCAAGTTCTGTTGAAATAAAACAAAGTGCAAATTGAGCGGTTTTACGGCTTTAACGGGTTGCTTACCAAAATACCTTTGTCCAACCAATCGTCGGATTTTATTAGACAGCCGCACTTATGGTCCGCTAGTTTGTCCTGGCAGTCATTTGGCAAAATCAACCACGTAAATGTGTCCCATAACAGTCAGGGTTAAATTCTGATGTGATGAAAAACGATCAGCGTCGACGAAGTGAACTTTCCAAATAGACATCAATTTGCAAGACATGAATACTTATTCCTGCCAATTTCTGTTTTAGCCAAAGGTGCTCTCACCCATTTGCTTCCTACGGATACGTTTTCTTTGTCTGCAGATGGGTCATAAAGCACGTTGATAGTGTGACCATGGTCAGAGTGTTACGCCACCCAGTGCACCCCAGTGTATCCCCCCATCAAGTCGGCGTCTAACCATGAATGCGATTCGCACGTATTCACTGAATAAGGTGTCACGAAAAAAATAAGCAGTATCGGAAAAGCGATGGGTTTTCCCCCGGCAAAAGTCATTCTTATAAAAGATCATAAATGTTTGTTCATGGCGCTGGAGCATTATAAGTGAAGCCAACCCTTTCACGGTGACAAAACTGATCATCTTGTTCGCAGACATTATACGCACGCGGAAACGCACAAAGTGCGTACTTCAGAAACTAGCTCTACAGAAAGTCTGGTAGTACTGCGTTCAGGATCTGAATGAAATAACAACTCCTGACGGCCATTAAACGCCTTGTCTTTGTATGGCTATGGCGAAGGCCGCATTTCACAAGAGAGGCTAGCAATGTGCTATTCACTTTGGACTGGACAGCTCGGCAGCACTTGATACAAGTAGAAGGCCAATGTCACGGAAACGGAGTATGAAAGAGCATATACATTTGAGGTTAGGTATCCACATGACTTTTCCTCTTTCTTACGCATTATTTTCGTCTGAGGCACTTAATCCGATGGCAGCAAGCTTGCATGCAAACCCGTGTTACACGCTGACAGCGTACATCTACGAAATATCACCACAGACTGGAGTTACAATTAATCATGCTATATTGGGACCCGGAAGTGTTTCGTGTTTCGGTTAAAGTGGCGAGATCAACCTGCTGTGTTAGGCCCGTAGAGGCGCTGTTTCTGATATATAATATGAAACTCAGCGTTTTTCTTGTACTTCTCTCCTGTAACGTTTCTGGGATTGACTGGAAATGATAAAGTGGATAGGGGGTATTGCGCTACAAAAAGAACTGAGATTCGAACACCCAGATTTCTCAATTACTACAATTTGCCGTTCCCGATTGACTTGACCAAAACGAATTTATGTAACCCGAGTTTCAGAGCCACGGCTGCTAACCCTATTTTCAGTTCACCTTTGACAACCAATAATCTAACGACGTACCATAGTTCTGGTCGTTTTATCTTAGCAGTTGGTCCTAGAAGCTACAGTAGATGCCTCAAATGATTTAATAGTACAGGAATGCTCATCTCCCAGATTTCCAGCAATTCTTGTCAGTGAGAGGTATGTGTGTCGAAGGAAAAAGATACAGCAACACAGCAGAAACTTCATCTTCACAATAAATTACCTTCCGACAAAAACGAGAGTAACAGGCTTCGAATGAAAATTCGTCCTCTCAGGAAATATCCCTATCGTGATAGTCTCACCAGTGTAATATAGATATTGCCAGAGTACCTGAGGTGGAGGATTAAAATTTGTGTACAGGTCACCGATTGTTCTCTTTGTACTTGTGAACCCATGAAATAAGCACTGTACTATTCTTCAGTGTTAACTGAATGACTGGTTTATCGGCACAGGCAAACATCAGTTCCCTCCTCTATCTCACACACAAACAAACATACATATTGAGGTGTTTAGATATTCAACATTGCAAAGTGTTAATTTATTTCCGAATTATTCATTCCATGTCATTTTAATCTGTTGAGATTGATGGCATATATATAAGCACTAATACTCAGTAAAGTACTTACCGGGACTGATGCGGGACCTTACGAAACTGAGTGCCCCAAACTTGAATGCAACCCTAATCGTGCCACAAAGACTTCGACAAGAAAACTGAGAATTTGGATGAACTTGTCTACTTCCATCTAGAAGTGGACTTTGAGTCCAAGCTATACATAGAAAATACTGAATACAATGTGGAGGTGACTTAATTTAGTGAAATCCATATTAAATGGAAATGTTGAAGCTGCGCAAACTAAATCTAATAATACGGATGTATGAAGGCCCGGTGTTACGAAGACGCATCTACTAGCTGAACAAAAAAGATGAGAACGGCTCACAAATGACATGGTTTTACCTTTCTAAAAACTAATTCTTACCGCGGACAAGACGCTCAATATCCAGGTGATAAGCATTCTGACTGCTTGGATAGGTCATCGCATTCAGCGCCTGATTAGCTGCTTCCACGTCCTCTGTCTCATCCGCATGCGGCTGCTCAATCAAATTTGCAAATGCCATGATTGCATCACACATGGCGTTGGTCGACGGACGCAACAATTTGCTGCGAAGTCCTCCAGCTCCGTCCAAATAAAGATCACATCTAGGCTCGGTCGGGGTCATAGGCATTGTAGAAACTAGCGTGTACTTCGACCCCGTCCCGGACACAGTGTGACCGAGATTGGTTTGATTGACTCTGGGATCGGTGACGGTCTCGATGGGACCCATATTGTCTTGTAGTGTTGAACTTCTCTGATTGCGTAAACGAGAGGGAGAATGCGTCGCCCGGGATCGAGATGAGCTGGTCGTTTTCCCGGTGAACTGTCCCGTTGGCAGAGACTGTAAAGAACCAGTGCTATGACAACGAACCAACCGTCTTGTGTCGGATGAGGATGAAAGCACAAATGAGATGAGCTCATCCTTTGGAGAGCCTGGTCATAGGGATAAAGGGAAGAATATCGAGAGCATGAACATTAGTTTCGAAAGGATGCGAGAAAACGGAAATAGAAAAAACGTAACCGAAACGTGAAAAAATGTGGTATTTTTGTCAGATGTCAAGAAAATTCAAAGTCTTATGACGAGTAAGCCACATATGAATCGCCTGTCACAATGAGACTTCACCTTGACGTGATGTGACGGCTTGCAGGCCTCCATGATCCAACGAGCTATACAGGATGCCTTATCTCAAGCCGAAGATCCAATCATGCCTAGAAGGTCAATGGGTAGAGGCCTGACAAAGTAGTCTCCTGGTCCTCCAAGTTGGGGTTGATCCGAGCTGGCAGCTCAGTCGTAAAAACGAGTGGAAGACTAATTGATCCAAGTAGATGGGCTCCCACTCAGCTATTACCCGCTGCCTTGCGGTCAGGTTCTTGTCAGAACCAAAGGCTTTGGTTGAGAACCCTAATCGTTCCACTGTTTAGTGGCTGGACTCCCTAGCAGTACCTGTCCATTATTCCCCATGAGTTACACGCCTACAAATAATTCCATACTGCATCGGTCGTCGCGCAGGATAATCAGGACCGCGCTGCCTGTTGCATCGAGCGCAGGTGGGGTGGGTAGTGGTAAGCATGCTACTGCTCAGAGTTCCCTCTCTTTTATTCAACCTGTCTCTTCTGTCTCCAACCCAATCTGTTTGCCCCTTCTGCCTACCCATAGTATCTCCATTGATAACACGCCCGATACTCGCAACGGTTTATTGTCAAGTAGTGTAGTACTTGGCTTCCAGTCTTTTAGCTTATATTTTATCAAGTCTTGTAAGCCTCTGAATCTCGGTTCCTTCAATGTGCGCACTTTGCTGCAGGCTGGCCAACAGGCGTGTTTGGCTCTGACAGT
>LUCM01009027.1:9489-25449 GCA_008360955.1 Fasciolopsis buskii | reverse complement strand
TGCCCTATCCTCCATTCCTTGGAAGGAATGCAAGAAGCCATGTGGAAGTCAACATACGACGTGGCAACGCGCGATGAGAAAATGTACAGCGAAGTTAGGTAAAGTAGGCGTCTCACGCCTTCGTGGTTGGGGTCCGAAAGACTCGTCGACTTGCTGGCTGTCTTCAGACACTGAAGGATATGGCAATGAACCGTGAACAGTGGCGATCGTGTTGTCATTTTCTATCGAATCAGAATGATTGAAAGAGTGCGTTTGTACAGTTAAACTGTGTTTCATGTGTTGGCGTCAGCAGCGTCTTATCTTTTCCCGCCTGTGAAAGTTCCACTCTCTGTTCCTGTTGGATACTCACTCTTTTTATCGAGACGTGTAACTCTGGGGAAAGGCAGCGGTCAGTGAGGCTTGTCTTGCTGTTTAACGCTGAACGATGATGATGATGATGATGATACGAATTGGATAAATTGATTTTCTTATTGGTTCGGCGATCTCAATCCTGGCAGATCGCTGTTAGATGAATAGGAAACTTATCTCTATGGGTCTACATAAGTCGTCTCGTGCATTGTGAAAGAGGGTTGTGCACCCAAGAATACTTTATTATCACCAGCACCGTCAAACAACAGAGAACTCATCGGCCGCTGCATCTATCTTTGAGTTACAATATGCAAATATAATGATTATCCAAGGTGGACACGGACTGAAATTACGGAGACCGGAAAAGAAAACTACGCCGTAGCAACCAACATACGAAATACACTCCAACTGTACAAAACCACGTTTTCAATCATTCCTATTTGACAGTAAGTAATACTTGGGGTTTGCCGCTATACCCTTCAAGGCGGCCCCCAGCCAGCCGGTTGATGGACAATGAAGATCCCAACCATGGAGATGTGAAACACATTTTATCTAATTTAGCTATATATATTTTATCATTTCACACTGCCAATTCATCTACCGAGTTTCACGTGGTTTCTTCCATTCTGTGGAAAGGACGAAAAGCAGGACATGCTATGGTAGACGAGTGTTCACCATACGCAACACGTGATCCAACCAACAAAGTTTGCTAAGCTGGGCACGCTTTGTTAGAATATTCCCTGACCCGGTATCCAATACTGGATTCCTAACTTGCACATTACTCACGCCGTCAATTCATCCAAACCAAGGTACACTAGCCAAGCATTAGTGATCGAAAACCTTAAAGCAACGAACACCTGCCACACGCATACTCCATGCCTCCCAATCATACAAAGACTGAACGCCCTGCGGCACAGTACATACGACCTTTCAACTTCGAAAAAATATCAGACCGACGGCACAAGTGCTTCAGTCCACCGTACGCCGCTCGGTCCTTCGATATACGTGTGATTACCTCTACTACCGTACTATACCATCCTTCGTCCAGCAGTTGCCGAGGTAAGTGAAACGCCCAACGATGATTAGTTTCTTGCCGTTGACTATCAATTTCGGCGCTATTGTGATCCAGCCTTATCACGTTATTCTACAGACCCAAGGTGCAGAACGAATATCTAATGGACCTACAACCCCCGTGAGTCGGTCTAATGCACGCTACGCACGGTCCACGGAATCGAACAAGAACGTAAGGTCGTCTGCGTAATCTAGATAACATAAGTTTTCCTCATTTGCCAGTTCCAAGCCTACATTCTGAAGATTCTCTAAAACGTCCGCCATTACTTCGTCGATAACGAAGTTGAACAAAGTTGGTAGTTCACCGTATACCAGCGAGCAAGTACGACACTCGCAGTAGATCCATGAACTTTCCTGACATTTCAAGTAGCTGGCGAAGAGTGGAAATCTGATCGATATAACTTCAATCAACGAGAACTCCGGCCCGCTGTTCTTGGACATTACTCTCACGAACTACTGTCAAACTGGACAGAAATATAGAGGTTAAAGTCTTGGCAACTGTTGGAATTAAACTAACCCCACGATGATTGCTGCAATTACTCCTTGTGCCCTTCTTGAAAGTGAGTACAATTAGTGACTCAACCCACGGAATACGCTTCTCGTTCGAAACGTCACGTACAAAGAGGTAAATGGATTTACCAAAGCCTCTCCATCCAGTTAAAAAGACTTGGGGAGATTCCTTCGGAAACTGCTGATTTTTCGCTGTTTCGTAGTCGAATGTTCGACTCTGTCTCCAATTCCCTTGGGCCATCTGGTGCCAGTTTCCAAGAGTTCACAGTTATGAGCGTCGGAGTACCTGCATGACTGCGCGGTCGGGAAAAATTGCTCAATGAAATATTCAGGCCAACGGTCGGGGCTTTATTTTTTCCATCAGTAGGCTCTCCATTTCTGTAGCATACGATTCTACTGACCAAAGTTTGCTGCTCACCGGTGTCGTGCATAAGCTTACACAACCTTTGTTCGTTGAGGCAGATGCCACTTTCATTTCTTCGGCTATCTTAACCCACCAATTATCACGGTCCTTCTTAATGCCTGTCATTACTTGATGCTGTAGATGTCGTCGTATGACACCCACTTCGAGATAGTCAGACAGCTGGTGTTTTGCTTCATTAGATTCAGAGTCGCCTGAGAAATCCAGTATCTCTGATGGATGACGGACTTAGGACCGCAAGAAAAATCCACTACCTGCCTGCTTGATTCAATCCCGGCGCTCAGTACATTGCTTCTCATTTGACAGTTCATGGCCGGTGCAGGCATCTGAATCAGGCAGACAGTCTACGGCCAACCGGGCTTGCGGTGGACATCGATGGTCAAAGAACTGCAGCAAAAACCACATTAAAACCAATGCATGGTCTAATTCTACGTATATTGACCAATAATATCTACGGTTTTGGACGGAACCGCATCGACGATAACTTGTTGCGACATGATCCACCAGACTCAGATTATTTGCGGAGATAAAGCGCTGCGTCATTGTGCGACACGAACTGTGGGAGTCTATCGCGAGATGACAATCAAATTGCGTTTAACACAACTACCTTTTTGGACACCCTGTAACTCACTGCTTTTCCTACACGACGCTAATCCAAAGCTTGGGCTGCTTCATCTCCCGAAGTGCGCAGAAAATATGTTGATGAGAGAATAGGCGCGGTTAGTCTAATTACTCTATTCCAATCCTGAATTCGTGTTTCACCGACGCGACAGACATCAATCGAAAGTGAGTCCGCTGTAACCAATAAGCACGCCTGTTGCCCGGCCCACATGAGGGTCGTACACTGGAAGGGCGAAGATTCAGAGGCTGAATAGGCTCAAGAAAATGTGAACTAGCAAACTGAAAATCACTTATTACACTATTTCACAATGAACCGCTGCGAGTATCGGACGTGTTATTAGTGAGGGCATCATGGGTAAGCATAGGGGCCAAGGAGATACAGTCGGTGACAGAAACCATAGATTGAAGAAGGGAAGGAATTGAGAAGTAGAACAACTTGTCATTCTCCATGCCAATTGATAAAACGAACGGTGCAGTCCTAGGTATCCCGCGCAACGACCGATGCAGTAAAGAACTACCTGTAGACATGCAACTCATGGCGGATGGTGAACCAGTACTGCTAGAGTCCAGCCACTGAGCAGGATTCTTAAGACAGCGGAAGTAGAAGCCCATCAGCTTCGATCAATTATTCTTTTATTCATTTCCTCCGATTAAGTGGCCAGTTTAAACCAACCCCGACCTGAAGACGATTTTATCAGACTTATACTTAATGACCTGCTAAAAGTGACCGGATGTTTGGCTTGAGGTAATCCATTCTGTATAGCTCGTTGGGTTTGGAGGCATCTAAGCCTTCACAGCACGTCACGGTGCGGCCATTTTAAGGTAGAGGTTATCTATAAGTGATGATTCACCTTCTATGGTTTTAATCATGTTTCCAAGTCACAGATACCAAAAGGGTCATCAGATAGTGGTATAAGCACAGATAAGGTAGGTAAAGCTTACTGAAGAAGTGTCTGTATATGAACAGAGACAATACACGAGGGCTTGGTGTTTCCGTATGACAAACAGCTTTTTTATAAATGATAGAATTCTGACAATGGTATCCTGAATCACCACCAGCAATAGTTATTTCTTCTTGTCTACCAGATGACTTGGCTGAACCATGAAACTGGTTGTCGGATAATTCGGAATAGAAAGTTGTGCTAGAGACCTGAATCTAATTTGAAAAACGCTATTTAAACAGTAGGAAGAACTTTATACAAGGCTTTTGATATGAAGCTCCCTAATTTGGTAAAAATACATGAGTTCTTGTACCTACACGGTCGCCCATTCTTATTCCCGAAATAGATTAGGCAATACGAAATACAACGGCGCCGATGGAGTTCGGATCGAATAACTCCTTGCATCCTACATTCGAATTCACTGCTACCTACGTAACAAAATAAATATTGTTCATTAATGAGCTTCCCAAGGTGTTGGCGAGGATGATGATTGTGCGCGTGGGAGTGTTGCGTCTGTTCCATGTGTACACATTGACGAAGCTCACATAGAAATGCCCTGGAACCAATCCTAGATTCCCAAGTCATAATCCGTGTTGACGGTGAGCATACAGGCGCGTATTTCATACCCCGCCGAAGTTCGTTTGGAATCTCCGTTTAACCAACTCCCTTAAACTGATTCCCAAAGACCAGTCAGCCATTTAATGCACAAAAATTCTAGACCACTTGCAAATTTGGATCTAATCTTAAGAGTTTTGTCATTACTTCGTCAGATCAGGTTTCTTCGCTTTAATTATGGTTCCATCAAGGCGTTTACAGTACGAAGTTAACTTTTCACCAAGCCTCACGTGACAGATCAGATTTCCAATCCAATGTCAGTGTCACTCAATGATGAGCTGTCACAAATCGATGGTCCCTATAAAGTCACCGGGTTCGAAAGCAGCATCAGGCGTTAACTTTTTATTGGATGATTCACACATGAGTGTAATGGAATGGGCACATCGCATAGTCCATTGTATTGAAGAAAGTACAGCCGAGCAAGACCATGAAAATTGCAGTGGAACACATTAGTGTCCGAGGTAATAATAGGCCAGATACGGTAACGATTCGGGCTACAACGAACTGTTGATCAATAGAGCGGTTTGCACAGTGGGATGGATTTACATGAACGAACAAGCAGCAGTTAACTTTGTGATACTGAGACAGGAAAGGCGGGATTGTGAGCGGAGTAACCTCCGTTCTGCAATAATTCCAGTCCCCTGCAAAGTATGACAGGTGTGGGAATGTTGATATCGCGAGTCACTAAGTGCTGTTAAGTCGAATAGTTAGCAATTAGCAGTTCTATTTACACGGAGGATTCACTTGACCACAACTTGAGGGTATACGGAGAACTTTCTATTCCCAGATAATGGCGCACCTCACAATCGCGCCAGAATTTTTGAAAGATGCGAAGGTATAAGAAAGATAAGATTTGTCCGACTTCTATTTGATTCTCCGGATTTTATTCCACGTGAAAAAATGCAGGAAAGCTGGAAACGAAAGATGAAGAACTTGCCAACTCCACAATAGCTGAAAATCGCCACGACAGCTACTTTGGTTGTAGAGGCCAACTGTCTGCCCTACTTCCACAATGGCCAAAAACAGCGCACTGCCTTACCGCGGGTCAATAGACTAAGTATCGTACCTTGGGGTCGACTACAGGCGACTACCGCGTGCGAGCAGATTGCGCAAGCATCGATCAACAGCTTTCCACAGAAGATTCCAGAGGGCAGGAATTATCTTACTCTCAGATATTCAAACCATCTGCAAACCTAACGAATGGTAAACACGGGGCAACTGGTTGCTAAGTAGCGAGTTATATATAACAAACAAGAATTCGTTTTTATTGAACAACGAGACTAGGTTTTCGCAACAGTCCACGTGGAAAGTAGGATATGAGAATCAAAACCCGTGGACTCACTTGCTGTCTCTGGTTCAGACGGTCTAGCCGTGACATCAATTGAAACCGATTTACCCCGACGAACCTGCATATAAGAGAGGAGGAAATTCTCACAATGGCACAGTCCTAAAAAAATAATTCCCAGAAAACTGAAGATGCAGCAATACTGTGCAATATGACCAGGAAAAGGTCAAATAATTGTAAACTTCATGATGCTGTACTTACCATCATCAGCAACGTTCAACCGTAAACAGCAAAGCAAGCCTTACTGAACATTGCTTTTCCCAGAATTACACATGTCTATAATAAGATTGAATATCCAAGACAACCACGGAGTGGACCTACACAGGCGCGAAAAGATAAGATGCCGCTGCAGCAGCCAACACACGGAACACAGTCGAACTGTACAAACGCTCTCTTTCAATCAGTCTGATTCGATAGAAAATGACAACACGATCACTACCGTTTACGGTTCATTGACATATCATTCGGTTTCTCCACCAAGCTAGTTAATGAGTCTTTCGGACCCAAACCACGAAGACGTGTGACACCTACATTACCTATATTCGCTATGCATTTTCTCATTCCATGTTCAAACGCCATCTGGTGATCTCCACATGGCTTTTTCCACTTCGTCGGAGGAACCCAAAATAAGGCACGGTTAAGACAAATGAGAGTTGGCCATAAGCAACATGTGACCCAACCAGCGTATTATAATAGACTTTATACCCAGACAGTCATTTCATCCAATCCTGGCGATGGTACGTAGACACCGGGATCGAAAACCTCCAAGTGACGAACAACTCCGTCAAAGAGATTCGGTTGGAGAAAGAATTTACAGGTTGAATAAAAGAGAGGGAATTCTGAGCAGTAGCATTCTTGTCACTGCCCACTCCGATCAATACCAACGAGCGCCGCGGTCTAAATTATTCTCCGTTGCGACCGATGCCATATGGAATTATTTATAGATGTGTAACTCATGGAGATTGATGGACGGGTATAACTAGAGAGTCGAGCCGCTAAACAGAAGAACGATTAGGGTTCTCAACCAAAACCTTTGGTTCTAACAGGAGCCTGACCGCAAGGTAGCGGGGCATAGCTGAGTGGAAGCCCATCTACTTGGATCAATTATTCTTCTACTCGTTTTTCCGATCGAGCCGTCAACTCAGATAAATCCCTGACCGGAGGGTCTAGATTACTTCGTCAGGCCTCTACTTATTGACTTTCCAAGCATGATTGGATCATCGGCTTGAGATAAGCCATCCTGAATAGGTCGTTGAGTCATGGGGGCACGCAAGCCAACGTACCAAGTCCACGCTGTGACAGATTTGACCTTGTAGCCGATTAGTGGGTCGTCGAGTTTACGTTGTATGTATTTTCAATTGCTTCGATGGTGTCCACAATCCGATTGAACATAAATACAGTTTCGTTTTATTCCTTTCCAATTGGGATAGGAATAACTTGAGACCAAGCCCTAATTTCACGACCCAGAATACAGTCCAGATGAGAAATTTAGGCATAGGTGTAGCGGAACCGAATTCACAGCTGAGCTAGTCGAAAACGTTTTGATAACTGTAAAAACCATTCTGAGGAAGGTTCACTCAGATCATAAAAACGTGAGTAAAGTATACCCCCAATCAGCAGCGTTCTGTTGAGACACTACAACAATTCCCGGTTAAGCAATACCTACCAACACTCAATAAGCGGGTTCATCAATCAGTCAACCAACACCGGATGCAGCCAACTTGGTGTGTGTGTTAATATAAGGCAAATTGAAGTGATCATATGATCGATCGCCTTTGAGCAGCCCAAATTTCTCTTCAGAAAGAACAGCCGACAGCAGACCGATCGCATCGATCGATGGGCTGAGTGCTGAAGCCATTCAAATCGTGAATGATCGGAATGACAATCACTAAGAATCGGTCAGTTCAAGAAGTGATTTGATCAATAGATTCTAACTCACTGTTGTCTAGTACTAACAAAGTGATGCTGCTAGATTCAGCGAATTGATTATAAGAACCTGACAGATCGAACAAGAAGCTTTGGGATCAGCGGGAACAATGTGAGCCAATATTTGTAAATGCTGGGATAAATGCGACAGTCGGACGGGAAAGGAAGAAGAACGAGAGTGACATGTAATAATAAACAGCATGCGTGCACAAATAACGCCAACCTTTATTTGGATGCAGGTAAAGATCGATTGAGAAGTACCGTTAGAATCTGATACGAACGACCGCATTACCGCATCAATCAACAAACCAAAGGTGCACAAGATGAACAGCAGATGACATGACGGTTAAACGATGTTCGAATGACTGAGTACGTGGTTGTGAATATAGGAGGTGAGCACGACTTACCTGACTAGTTTTGATCGAGTTGGCATCATATTCCGACTTATCCAATTTGGTTTCTCCGACTGATTCCACTGGGAGATTTAGGTGGCTTTCTTCAACAAACAATTTAGAATCCGGTTGTTCAGCTACTTTACCCATCGAAAAACTGCTACCAGATTCAGTTCGAACCAATTCGGCTTGTTCTAGCAGCCACCGTGTGAGTGGCACTGATCGTGCAGCCCATTGCTGTTGGTTTGGCAATAGCTGGACTTCCTGGTCAGTTTCCAACTTCGAGTAGCTTGACACGCACAATTTATTCGTATCACGTGAAGAAAAGCACACATCTTTCGCTGATAACGAAGGATCTGCGCTAGTGCTCGCAGTGCGATATCTTTCGGGTGAGCAGGAAACAGTTAAACGACCATTGGTATGTGCTTCCAGTTGTTTCGACCGACCATGATGTGAACGGGTTTTGATGAACGGACTATTTTTTTGTGATACGGAGGCTGGTGTACCTGAGTTGTCCTCGGTGATTGTGTTATCGGTCGGTAGTACTACTACGGACTTAGTATGCACAGATGGTGACATGCTGCTTCGTGCCTCTGATGGTTCTGCCACGGAACGAGTGATGATAAACCGGCCTATTCCCACACCACTGGATGAAGGCAATGAAACGGAGGTTACAGGTAGAGTAGCGCATGTATCTGCACAGGCAGTAGACTCCGAAGTCGGAGGTAGAATAGGCCGGACTGGCGATGGATGAGTCAAACTGGTGCGCCCCGTGGACAAACCTGGAGTCAGCGTTTGTTCGTGTGGAGGTAGCGTACACTTTGCGATTGAAGTGGGTTCGCCAGTTGATGAGATTCGTGAACGCCCGCCCTGGACCCGTCGGATAGGGTCACAAGATTCCGGCATCAAGGAGACGGCGCCATTTTCATCTTCCGTACCCATGATAACCTCATCTTCCTCACCGACATCACTCGTGCTGCCAGTGGTTGTGGTTGTTGTACCAGTATTAAAATCAGAATTCATCACTGCGGTTTCACGCCAATGTTTCACATGTTCCAGGCGTTCGGCGACCTTTTGCATTTCAATGGCGCTCGGTGAACTGGCTTCTAGGTTGGCAGAAAAAGCGGACAGATTGCCAAGAGAAGATCGTGAACCAGAAGCTTTAGTGGGTGTATCCATGGCATCGGTGAAACCAGCTAGAGGGTGTTCCACGGAAACCGAATAAACAGGACGTCGAATTTTGCGTGGGGAGGCAGTGACCGATGTAGCACCTGTGATGTTATTCGGTGGCTCTTGTCGACCGGCTCCCGGAGTAGAATTTATACCAGATAGAGCGCTTGACGAATACCCGGAACCGACAGGTCCTCCGGAGCGTTGAAACTGTGGAAACGAATCGTTACTGTACTTGCCAACCGACGTTGCACTACTGACCACACTGGCTTGTGAATTTAGACGCTAAGGAAGGGGGTCAATGGATCAATTTTTGATGTAGAATAAGTCGGTGCAAAGGTTGCAGGGATTTCAGTGGGCGTGCGTTTATGAGTGTGTTTGTGTGTTTGAAGCGGGGAGTAGAGCAGGGTAAATGGAGAAACAAAAATACAGTGCACATTATGAACTTTGGTGACGCGTAAAATCCCGATAACATGCAATCTCTTTTCCGCAAAAAAAACTGGGTTAGACCAAAACTAGCAGAATTCACTATCCAAAATATGGAGTTTTAACATGCGTTAAGGTGACATGTGATAAGCACAGCCTAGTCTATCAACAGCATCACGATAGAGAATAAATGCCGAGCAAACACTGTTCTCTAACCGGAGTCTACTACAGTCCACCTTTGGGGTATATCAATGATTCGCGATGCGCGCGTAGCTTTCGGCTCGATTTTTGTGCGGAAGTAGTTAGGGGCAAACGACGAATGCAAAATCGATAACAGCAGTCGAGGCAAGCATCAGAAATGCAGTATTTTACCTAACATCTACAACTTTTAATAGTTGTACACAGCGGTGTTCAGTTATCTATCCAAGGTGAATGAATGATTGCAATGGACACGGGGACATATCACGTCGATTGTAACAAGATGCACAACCACAGACACGATGCCTGATGATCTCCAGTCGTCAAATGTGTCCAGAAATGACCGTTGTCGGCAAACGGCCGTGACAGTAGGCAAGCCAGTCTTTGAAGACAAATTTAACATAAACAAAACAAGACCGAGGGGACTAAAAGCAAAGAAAACATTGAACCAAAATTCGCTTGGAGAAAATATTGACGAGAAAGAAACTCATCAATTTGAACACTTCGAGCAAGATTCTATATCGCGGAATGAGAATTACTGGCATGTGTGAAAACTAAGTGGCGCTATTGGGCTCTCTGGATCTCCGTTTGGCTGAAGAAACATTAGAAATACACAAACGCGTCGAACAAAGGAACAGGCGAAAAAGCGGAGGATCAAACACATTTCCATAAACACGAGAATTTTAAAATAAAAACAGAATCGTAGATGAGACACCCTTTCGAAAAGCACAGTTCACGTCTAACAAATTTTCCGGTAAGATGAACCTGAGTTCGGGGATGGAACCACCTACCTGGTGACCAGCGCCCATAGCAAGCAGATACGAAGATTTGCGAAAGAGATGTCGTTGTAAAGGCTTTAAGCAATCGTATGATTCCTCAAAGTAGCTACGGAGAACAACGCAGTCGATCAGCATAGATATTCAAGGCAGTCGGTTTGATTAGAGATGGTCAGCAAAAACAGGCAAAATTCCAAGGGCACGTTCGCTCAAGCATCAGCCTTATCACCGACCCTGAGAGCCACCGTACTGACTTCGATGCTTGTTTTTTTTCACTGATATGATGTTTATCATTATTTATCACAGGCAGGAAGCAAGATCGCCGAAAGCTAGGACCATTGGCACCTCAATTTCTGAAAAAGACACACCATAACACCTAAAATACCACTTTGAAGGGGCGATGGAATTTTGGTAACCCATTATCAAGCCCTTTTAAAACTATCTAGAAAGGATGGCTTTGAATCGTTTACAAGCTACAAGCTAGACAGACAAGTCATACAACAATCGAACTACCGGGTTAGACAATTCATCATACCTTAAAGCATTTTTATCCGACAATTCTCATCTTTTGGATATCAATCAGAAAGACAGGATGCATCAACCTAAGTCACAAGTGAAGTTAACTTCCCCATGTGCCTAGGTCAAATTACAGTAGTATCACCGCGTCTATTACGACGCATTTATTCAATCGGCGGTCCGGGAAGCCCGATGGTCAAATACAGACAACCATCAAGTACCTTCAATGCGGAAGAGCTACTTTTCGCAGAAGAAGATTAGAACACTACGAACCGTGATATCGCATACATTTAACCTGAGATAAGGCCGGATGTCAAGGCAACTTCACCAATGACACACGTTCGCGAAAGCTGTTAAGTATCTCATCATGGCTGATGCGACATCAAGAACTAAGAAACATTCAGCTGTAATCTACCCACTGAAGTATTAAAAGCTACTGGCTACCCGAAAAGGTGAGTTTAGGCACATGCTAGTGCTAGTGTTGAAGGAGTACCTTTCACTTTGCAAGTGAGCAATTCAAAGGCAATGGATAATGAGTCATATTTATTATCCTGGTCGAAGGCCAGTACAATTGTAGCAACAACGCATCGATTATTTCAAACGACCAACTGAGGAGAAAGGCCGCACGATAAGATCAGTTAGTAATGTTGGACCGAACTGGCCAGAAAACTGAAAAACGATTGAGTGATGGCCAGGGAAAACTAATGTAAGTGATTTTTTTGGGCCTCAAACTAATTTCGGTGCCTGATCGATTCGGTCTTTCTTCACCAAAGTTAGTTGGAGCTGGTTTCAAAGGACCGGAGAATGGATGCAACGGCGACCGATGGGTCTACATCAGAGCAGACATCAATATTCATTTTTACGTCTTATAGCACAGAGTGTATACCGTATCTGCACGCCTTAGACGCCAAATGCAGACGATCTACTATTTTCTCGCTTTCGCTTGAGTAGACGGCACTGAAGTAGTTGTACAAACCAGAGCACGCTTTTGTGAATTTATTAGCTGCAAAAAATGAAGTGAACTGAACTAAGTGAAGAAAAATCAGTAGTCAACTGATAAACGGACGTAGAGTACCCAGGAGAATTAAAACAAGAAACAATGAAAAAGCCAGGAAAGATCGGTTACTTCAGGTTGCATTTTGGATAAAAATATAGTTAGAAGACAAAAGGAAAAAGATTCACGGGTTACACCACAATAACCAATCTCACCTCGAGTTTGCCCGGGCGGAATCCGATACCTTCGGGTAGATCATGACAGAGGGAAAATGCGCCCGGACTAAAATGCAACTCAACATGGAAGCGCTTTTCCGTTTTAGGTTCCTGTGAAACAAACAGGATAGGAACTATTAATTCTCTGATAGACAGCGCCTGTAAAACGAGTTCAAGAAGGGAAATAATCAATTTTTTCAGATAAAAACAATCGACAGTTGCGTCCCCCGAGACCGTCAGAGCTGTGGTATTAATCAACCGAGACCACTTTCAAGCAGCAAACTGACCTGGACATACCGGACTTTCGCAGCAAGAGTGCATATCTCGCATCTGCTCCTGAGTGGCCGAAATACGCATCGGACCGTTTGACAGAAGGTCTGTGAGCTATGGGATTAGATAGATGTCAGTACGTTAGTAACGGTGGTTTGGACAAACATATCATCTGCTCAGTCTACCGGAACTGAGATGCTGAGTCCAAAAACCGACCAAAGCAGTCTAAAGTCAACCATGATTCACTTATTATTAGGTCACTTTGAGACAGAACTAGTTTTTATTACGAGCTATTTATGAGCAGACGAGTTGGGCACTCCAAATGGACACCACAATGATCACAACGCAGTGGGATTTTGACATGGTGTGGTAATCTGCCTGCCTCCGCAACCCAAAGAGCAATGCAGGATGGTTTGTTAAGCCGAAGATAAAATCATGGCTGAAAAGGAAATAGGTAGAGGTAAGAAAACTTTAACCGGCGGACCCACTCGCGTAGGTGCATTAATACTCCTACACCGGGAAACCCCTACGCAGGGGCTGCAAAGAGTAGGTGATACGAGTCAACGTCGTAGTGGCATTCCTGCATCTGAAACCTTCCTTTTTCTGCACAGTTGTTCAACCTGTTGTTTTTTTAGCTGATCTTTCTCACTAATCCTCTTTCTTCTTCTCGCTTTCGAAGGGCTACCATTGTTGTTTTTGGCAATTTCAACGACAAGGTTGGCTGTTTGGAGAACAGGAAAGCGCATTAGATGCCCGCTTTCTATCTCAGTCGATCGAATCAACATTGGTGATCATGTCACTCTAATTGTTTTTGACTATAGACTGTTTTTGGTGGACATCAACTTTAGTCATTCAAACCGATATCGATTTATTTAGCATCATGCTTCACCTTTATTTTCTTGGACTAGCCATATTGCTACTAATCATTGGAGGCATCGATCAATTGACAATTGTTGATCATACCAGTCAGTGGTCACTTTTGCTGGCATCTTTGGCGATACCAACACGAAAACCAAGGCTGTGTCCTGACGATAATCATCGACTTGAGTTCCAGTTGCAGCTTTCTAAGCGGTCATTAGTAGAAGATAAAAAACGCCACAAAAACAGCGGCAGATGTCAAACAGCACTCCAGGTCACGTAGGACTCATAAGTAATGAACATCCTTGGCCACTGTTGTTGTTAGACGCCCGCACATCCGCTCCGCCGGATGCCACACAATGAAATAAGTATATCACTGAGAAACCAGCTGATCAAAAACTTGAAAAGTGACCGCGAGCAGTGGCAGATAGGAATTTGGGAAAATAGAAAAGAGTATAGACGTGAACAGTAGCCACAATCTCTACCGATCGATTAGGAGCATTGATCCAAAGAAGCTGGGCGAACGTGACGAACAGGTCTGACGGGTCACTGACTAATTATTAGGACAAAACACTTTAGACATCAATTTAGTTGGTCCGCCGTCAATGTAACTTTGACTTATGCTAGCAAGCGACAGAGCGGAGGAGAAAATCAGTCCAAAATCAAAAATGGAGATTTTCTTAAAAACTACAAGACTACTGAACAAAATGGCAAAGTTTCAATACTGAGTGAACAAAACTCTTGCGGTTAATGTAGACAAAAGAAAAGATCCCTAATCGCCGGTGTGAATCGGTAACCGAACGGATCCATAACAAAGATCCTCATGTGAAAACCAAAAAGGGATTAGTTTGACAACCGTTAAATCCAAGCCGCTTATGGGTGTTATTTTCCGCCAACAACGTATTGCTCGCATGAGAATCAGGCCGATTTCCGACCTTACGGGGGTGTATTGCCTATATCCTCTTTCTACAGCGAATTCTTGAACACAGACAAAATTATTCCCTCTTTTTTTTTATCTAAAAGTGGCATTCGGTTCGACCTCTAACTGAAAGGTATCAGAAAAATTCATTTCATTTTTCTACTCATCCTGCGCAACCGCCGAAGCGGGACCTCTGCTTGTAGGGACTTTTCAATCGAATTCACGAATTCTACAAAAATGGAGGTCGCTCACTTTCACTTTCTCTTTCCAACATTGTCATCGAGATGACCCTATCCATATGTGAGAACGGTGACCTCAATATTTGCTCAGATGATAAACCGACTTATATCAGCAAGTTGCAAATATTTATCAGCCATAAAAACAATAATTTAGGTGTTTTGGATGCACCTTGCACCTTCAACTTGCAAGATATCGCTGGAGAACGAGACTGGCTCTACGAAGAATCTCGTTCTTTTAGAGGAGCTTGGTGAAGTAAATAGGTTTTGCTAGCTAGGCAGTGGCACCTCTTTCAGAAGTCGCATGTCTGATTAAGTGTGTTCGCGTGTGTGGAAGGTTTGGTTGGCATGTAGCCATCTCAGACATATGTGGCGTCGGCGCAACACACGACTGTCGAGTAAAGATAGAGTTTACACAGCAGCAGCAGTAAGGTAGGTCATACTTTATGGATTAGAAACATCGCAAACACCGCCGCAGGGTGAGTATCGGTGCTTGAGAGAAACAACAAACGGTCATTCGGAGTTGCTACTCATTTTGTCGTCTGAGAAACCTCAGCTCTTCGAGATTCGTTAGACCAAAGTTTAGAAATACTAAATACTAATCCTATTCAAATATCATGGTCAGTTGTCCACAAAATCTTGAAGATTAGCCTTGCACTTCTCTCAACCAAACAGCCATCATACTTCGTACTTTGTCAGGATTGGCTTGATGACGACAACCAAGGCAATGTAAACCAGATGAACAGAAGGCATCAACAATATCCAAAAACAACAACGACTTGATCTGCCGAGCAAAACGCAAAACTCGATTCCTTTTATCTCACACTTTCTCCCTCACAAGTAGACAGCGATCAACAACAAACCAAACCACTTGGGAGTGAACGACTACGGATCGGCTTTGTTAGGTCACGCGATTTGTGACTGATCGGCCAACGCCTTTCTGTTTCGTTATGGTGAGCTTTGTTGCACACTTCGATACAAAAACCATAAACCGAAAGAAATGTTCGTTTTTACTTCCTCCTCGTTAGGGCTCATGAATATTCATTTCCGATTACGTGCCACCACGCCTCTTTCTGAATACTCAGCTTATGGTGTGTATATATATATATATTTAGAGTTGAGAAGGCGTACACTGAGTTAATACGTTTATCGTGACGTTTCGATCCAAACTAGGACTCGTTGTCAAACGTGA
>LUCM01009024.1:175278-214794 GCA_008360955.1 Fasciolopsis buskii | reverse complement strand
AAATCAGCAGAACATTCTCTGGCGCACTGTTGGAAACTGTATTCACACCCAAACCGATCATATGCTTCCAACTAAAGGACAGAGAGCCAGATTCTGCAGCCTCATTTTGTGTGTATTCATTCACCTGCACCTGTGTGGTTAGATGTATCGGCCACACGATCAGGCGTTTGTCCGATCACGTTCGTGTACATCACCCTGGTTGGTTGAGCACAGGAATAATTAAGACAATCACTAGCGCGGTTTTCACACCTTGTCGAGTCAAATCACTCAGTGAACGTGACAAGTGATTTTCGCACCAATTGAAAAATTAGGAGCTGACAATCTGGAACTGTCAAGCGTCGCAACTTGAACACAACCGAAGACGTGTCCATCCGTTTGTGTAACCTCTCTTTGTGGGCTCAGAAACAATTTGTCCACACTCTTAAACTTCCGTGGCCCACTTGTCCTCATCCAACAAGTGGTCTACAACCTCGTCGTATGACAGACTGATCAATGGCACATGCATACACCTCATTCTTTTAGTTGTAAACTGATGTGACTGCGAACAAACAATTTCCTTGATCCATTCCCAACCATATTTAATGTTATTTATTGGCATGAATACAAATATATATACATATATATCTTTGCGCACGTATATTTATCCGTTGTTCCAGAATTAACCATGGGCATTTCTGATCGGATTTTGGCATGACAGTGACCGACAGGAACAATGTTCCCTCAGAAGCCGCCCAAGACGAACCAGCCTTAATCGACCTGAATGGGCAGGATTATCACTGTGCCTACGCCTACGGTAAAAGTGTTTGTTAACTTTGGATCCCGTTCAACGATCGAAGTGGATAGTATACGGAAGCTGATCAGTTCCGTGAGACAAATGATATCTACCTAGACCTTGGCTAAAGAAGTGTCTATTTTAGTGAATATTTTTCCATTTATAACTTCCCTGACAAATACATAATGTGGTTAATAGCAAATAACCAAAGCACGCCACGAGTTGAGTCTGCACAGAATGAATTAGGGCAACATCGAATGCCCGATTACGGTTAACAGTCTCGCTAGCCTAGGAGCCATGAAGGTATTATGAGGAATTTCCCCGTTCACATGCATAGTGAATATTGTTTCATCCAAACGGTCAGTTAGAATTTCAGTAGAAATTCATGTGCATGAACTCATACTTGGGTGCAATATTAATACACTCATACACAATTTGAAACCAGGAGAAATTTTGTGTGACGTGTTTATACAAGCCGACGCTAGTCCATTTGAATTCTGTCTGATCTCATCGTTGCCAACTCTCTGAAACAGACACTTCTCTAGATAAGGATCGGTTGGACTTCATGGGTCCCGTGGATCTGGTCAAAGTTCATGTTGATTTGTGAGTTGCAACCGAAAACAGCAGACCACTTTACCTTAGGCATGAGTAGAACGACCAATTTCTCCACTCTGGACAGTTGAGACTGGCTCATTTTAGGCGGCTTTTGGAGAAAAACCGTTGCTCTCAGCCCCTATTCATTATGAAACCTGCACAGAGATCCCCACGGCTTGATGGCCTATTCTGGGATAACTGATATATATATATATATTCATATCATGCGGAGAACTTGACTCCTATAATGAAAATGAAATAAGCATAGAGTTATTTGCATGAAAGGACGACAATATCGAGAGATTAAATGTTACCTTTTCGATGACAGGTTTAGACAATTAATCTATCCATGCTCCTGTCATCTTCTAAGTGAGTTTTGGACAAGTTTTGAATACCGGACACGTTATTTGTTATTTTGCTCAAATTTTAACGATCACTGTATTGTGGTAGGTGAAACGTGAACTCCACCCTCGAGCTGACCAACACACCGCATATCCTATTTCTTTTCTTCTCAGCGAAACGATAATGAAGTTTGTGAATAGAAAAGTCAAGAAGTGAAAAATTTGAAAGTGCAATTGTTTTCGCCACGTTTTAATTTCCCGTGATTAGTTAATTTTTCTATATCTGTTTCATACTTCACCTGCATTTTTTTAAGATAAATAAACAAAATACTTCACATTTCAAGAACGGGGATGCTACCAGCCGACAGCTTTCAAGCGGGCAATTTGACCAGCCATAAAAGGATGGCAACCGGCGGACTTGCAAGCTTAAAAGCAACCAGAATACCAAATGGTTCACTAGTTTTAATTTGATTCCTGTTTGATTTAGCTCTATGAGCGACTCGCTTCTACGAAGTCCTTGTTATACATGCCCACGTGCCATTCAGATTCAGTTTTTGTTCATGTAATTGCGTGAAACAAAAACGACTCGACTGGTCGGAGACTTGTAAACCAGGCCCCACAGTATAAAACCCCGGGATTTGTGTAAAAACCCTGAAGGCAAATGTACCCCGGTGTACAATGCTACTTGTGTCTTGGTTGTCGTTGAAATGACCCCGGGAGCATTATGTCCAAATTAATATAGACCGAAATGGACATGAATTCGCGTTGATCTGTCGTTTTGACTAGTTTTCTCACAAGTAAGGAAGGCATTTCTCATCCTATTTAACCAAACGTTGCACAAATTCAGGAAAACAATAAAACAAACGATTTATTACAGATGTGCGAATCAATCACGAGACAGTAAGTAACAGATGTTTTCTTGCTTAAAAACTTTAAATACGTGATGGTAAATGCATGGCAGAACTACAATGCAAAACCGTGAAAAATAAGAGAATCACAGATAGCTATTTGTTCTCAGTGTGTGCCCTCTAATCTGTCCGCATTTTTGAAATTGACACAATACCAAATATCCCAGTGTAAAGATCAGATTAAAACGTCACCGAGCAGATTGATGATAAGAAGAAATAATCAAGTCCAGTGAAGCTATTTTAAATCTATCTGGCTGGACGTAATATTGACGTTGACGAATTGGGCGAGGTACGGTCCCGTTGCAAAGTGGTCATATACGTCCAGCAACTTCCTACTGTTATTTGTCATTTGGGTTGTTTCATTTAAATTTTATCTGGTAGGAATTTTTTTAATGCAAAATGCCACATCTGTTATAACCAGTAATAATAATAAAAACGTTTTTGACATGCTTAATTGCAGGACAATATTCTAGATGATCACTTTAGGTTATTTGGTTCAAACAGACAACCGCACGATCTGTCCGCAGTAAGTTCGATTGGTTTGGAAAGAGCGAATTGCCTTCCCGAGTATTATTTTGAATGGAAACAAACCCACGGTATGTCTTTGTGATCTCCAGTTTTGTCACTAAATATATGATGAATATTCAAAACCGTTTAAAAAGGATGAAGGAATTTGGAACAAAGTCATTTGGTGCACCCGTGAAGTCTTCGGATATACGTGACACCCATCCAACTGCAGAAATGCAGGAGAACTTTTCTGTTAGGCTAAATCTGAAGACCTTTTTGGTAGCAGTTGAAAATAGGAAAAACCAATGTTTAAGCAAATTGATATGTCATACAATACAGTAACATAAATTGAGTGCTTCATTTGGTTATCTCGCATTTTGCGGATACCGTGGATTAGATGATTGGTGCAAGTGGCGAAAATCCATGACATTTCCAGGTGGCGTCTTTCTGACATCGAAACAATGAGCATTAACGGTCGCTGTTACACACGCAGGAAAATATTTGTCCACGTAGATTTTGGTGCCTGTTCTATTTCTGACCGATAGGGAATACATACCTATTCGGAGCAGCAGAGTTCTTCTCTTTCAGGATTGGCTAACTCTTTCAGTTCAAGAAAACAACCTGTAATGCATAGGGTTTGTGAACATTTTTCGAAACGTCCCGATGAGGAGTGACCGAATGTTGTACGTCGATTCATATTCATGTCTCTGCAAACATTTACAGACATGCATGCCCGTATTTCAATAAGAGATAGTTGCATTCATTACTTAAATAAAATACGATTAGGAAGAATCTTATTTTTTGCTTATTCAAGAAAATCTTTGCTGTGAAAGTATGCGCATATGCACAAGGGGAAGTTAGAATTCGGACTATTCGAGCAAAAATATAGCTTAAAATGTTTTAAATGGGCGATACTGAACCAGGTGTCGGTGAAGGAGCACGAAAAGTCACGGATTTGCCTAGACAGGAATTCTCTGTGCAACAATATTCACATGCACATGGGTGAGTACCAATCAACTTGATAGATAGCTCCGCGCAGGCTATTGACTGTACGCCACTCATGATAGACTGGCCTCGGAGAAAAATTCTGAAATATTCATTTTGTCAACCGGGGAAAACGGTACTAACCAGCTGGAGAAAAAAACATTTTGCCCAAAAACCAGTTGCATTTCGTTCAACCGTGAAATACCACAGGATTTTCGTGGTAAGACAGCCTTTGGAATATGAAACGACCATCTCATGTTAGGTATCGACAACAAGTCCTGTGTAGTTGACTACCTCTATCCTAGATAACAATCCGACTTTTGTGAATGATTTGAAAGTGTACAGAACGCAGTTCAATAACTTTCGCTTTAAAGCAAACAGAATAGAAAATTGTCATCGTGGAATAAGATGGTGGAACAGTTGAAGGAGTCCCCGGCTTCAGTGGGAGCAAGATCAGCGGCGAATTTCGATAATTGCCCCCGGGGGTATTCGTTGACAGATTGTTGAGAACACTTAAGGGGAAAAAATAGCTCACTGAAAGACTTCAGAGTTATAAACCTTATCGGAAAAAATAAATAAAAATGAACGACACTAATTAGGTACCATCGTTAGGGAGTCTCTATAGTGTATGTGCGACTTTCAAAATTTCCCATAGTGTTTACCGAAGCTCATTTCACGGACTGGATCCGCCAGGGCAATGAAATTCTAGTATAAACGGATGAGTAAGTCTTCGAGGGCCAGGTGCAAACTTAATGACGATTCATTCGACCATAGCATAAGGTATGGCTTCACAAATTTCAGATTCAACTACTTAATTGCAATCCCATCGGGCTATTGTGATGAGGAACGAGAATACGTGTTGTTTCGGGGGTGATATACTCCTAGCTGCCCGTCACGTAACTCTGCCAATCAGTGTCCGAAATATACCAAGGGACACAAACCGTGTTCGGGGCGCAGCATGTTACACTTGGCTGTTGAACCCATTTGAGGCACAGAAGCTTGCGGTAAACTCACTGCTCACGGTCCCCATTGTCAGACTCTTACAGATCCAAAAACGCAGTCATTCGACCGCACAGTTTTGACAGAATAATGGAGTTACTTGTCGATCGCCCACTTGGTGATCAGTTCCCATCTGAAAGAGTTCGAATCTATAGTTATATGTACTAACTGGCAAATTGCTTAGAAGATCGCACAAGGGCACGGGCATGATAAAATACCGAAACTTAGATGTTTGTCAATGGTATGCAAAAGTGTACGTAATCAAAAGCCTGTATTAAAGAAGAGCCTAATATTGAATGGAGAGGAATCTTTGTCTGATAGGTAATTATACTTGTATGATGAGCAAAATGAGTTTAATGGGTAGAACTCATACTTATTCGTGTGACCTTGTCCAAAGCTGTCAAAGCCGGTCAGATGATCAGTCCGGATTTCCCTTGACTTGTCAGGCCGTCTTTGGTTGTGCATTGCATGGCTATAACTTTCAAAGGGATCCATATACCTCTAGGCCTTATTCGTTTTAGGTTTAAGAACAAGTAAAATTTTCCATTTCCTGTCGAATTTGCCTGTTCATAAATGTTGGGTAGGAAGCATCGGATACATCAACATTTTCCGCTCGATTACGTCCGCAACATGCATAATGTCATCTGCGCTACCACGAGAAGTAAAGATCATGTAACAAAAACAAAACGAACTAGATTCCTCAAGTCTGTCCCGATTTATTAAAAAAATTTTCGACTAAACTATGTGCGTGCAATGGGAACCGGATATGTGTTGTTTGTTCTCATCGGGCCATGTCATGTTCTCGTACATTTTAGTTATTTCCAAATTCGCAGACCAAAAGATAAAAACTATGGCGATCAAAAGTTCAAACGTCGCTGCGTTGTCGTGACAGTCGTTGGACAAAAAAAACAAACAAACCGATGCGACAAAACTCACCAGTAATAATTTCTAGTCATCCGCGCTTGTTGCTCTTCATTGTAATGCTACATGTAATCTTGTAACACGGAATTTGTGCTGAAAATCTAGAACAAATGCATGACAACGAAAGTGTACAAGCATAGAAAATGCATTTCTAATACAACCTTTCACTTTCCTCCAGCACCAGACCAAATGCATCATACAAGGCCAACGACGCAATTGCTTCAGTATAAAAATAATTATTGTTTGCTCTCAAAACGACTTCCTCTATCATGATTCCCAAAGTTGGCAATGGTACGGGAGCCGTTTGCCTAACCGACTGTTGACTAACTTTTCTCATTTTTAAGTACATCCATGCCGAATACTTTGTGAACTCAGAAAAAAGGATCATGAAGATTGGTTAAGTTTTGGCATCAAGAATTTTTATCCCATATGAGCTTCACGAAATTCTGTAAAATCGATTTTACGCCCAATTTACCTGGAATAAGTCCATCTGAGTAGGGTATCACTAACACAATGCGCTGGAGTTTACTAAGCCCGACCACTCTGCGGAATTGTAACGGTATCAGGCTAAAGCAAACCTGTCCGTACATGCAAATGAACACATCAACAAATCTGCTCCGGCATACACCTAGGCGCACCTTCAAATAGTAGTTTGCGTACACCTGGTCAAATCCACGGTCTCATCAGCGCCACATACTTGCCATCGAACTTTTGACGGTGATAGGTGTCCAACACCTGTGAATTTTCTAATGCCTACAGCCGTTTTTCAGCATCATAGTCTCCTTCCAGTATTGACTGCTTTGATATTTCCCCATAGGTTTAGATCCCACCTAGTTTTCTGTGCATCGTATACGGGTACCTTATTGATTTTCCCCAATTAATAGCTTCCGGTGTTCTTAACTTTGTAAATCCGTCTAGTTTACTGGTCTGACCTGGCTCTAGGCCGAACTGAATGTACTACAATATCATAGATTACCCATTAAATTGGTCAGTACGCCATAGCTACGATCAGCTGAATTGCTCCTGCATTTATTCGCTAACTAGTCTCCTTGAAGTTGTTCTTCGTTTTTGACTTGGATTTGAGTACTGTCGTTCTGGTTTGTGAATATTTGTACTGTTTTCTTTCCGAACTACGAAAAACGATACGCTAATAAACGATGAGTGCAGTTACTTCACTGCACTCGTTTTGTTACCGACAGCTACACACTATCCCTTCGTGGCCCGTTTAGAGCTTACCCTTCTTCTGCTCAGCTTGCCTGCGGGAACCTTTGGGTGAGAAACAGTTGTGCCACATTTAATTTCTCACTAAATCCGAATTTCATCTGGAACGCAATTTCTTCAGCTTGAAAGTCTAGATAAAAATGGCCAATGACAAGAGTGCATGCAGCTGATACTTCAGTTCCCGTGGATTCTAGAAACACATTCTAAATCTTTAGAGAGTGTTCTGTTCTATTTTGGTAAACCACTTACCAAGTTCTGAATTAAAACGAGGATACTGCACGAAGCAAGGTATAAATAATCTGCCGCCGAATTAGCGATATAAATATATATACATATATATCTATATGCGACAAATCTAGGGATGGAGAATGGAATGACTTCAACAGTCGGAAAAGCATCTTGTCATTGTTTCTGATAAATCTGTAACCCATGCTCTCGTTGCGGTTAAACAGCACAGTCGTTGACCCATAAGTGGAACATCCCCATTTTATTTCCCAACAGCAAATGGTCCACGCCGATTGGAGAATAATCCGCTCTTGTCACTTTTAAGGTAAAAATTGATATTTTCATTATGGTCGGAACGAACTTGGATTGGCCGATCCTCGTTGGTCATTTGATCGGCGAGGATCACTAAGTTGGCAAGTTCGAAATAATAATCACGCCTAGCCGCACCCGAAACGTGTGTACGTGATTTCGGCTAGCTATTTTCCGAAATTTGTTTAATCAAAAAATCATTATATTGATAATCCTGTATATCACAATCCCCTGTTCTGTTCGTCTAAATTCTCTTTCGTTTTTCAGCATTGTTATTAAATGTTAATTTGTTTGTTTAACCCAACCGAACTTCAACTGGGTCTTTTATTGCTATTCCACGTCATGTCAAATCACTTAACGAAGATCCACGCCGAAATATTTTGTCGATAATTCCAATTTCAGCTCTGACTGGTTCGTCAATTTTAGTTTGCCTTTGCTTCCTTGTGGTTCGTTATTTGCCTTGGATCATGCGATTTCCGCTTCCAGATATCTGGAAATGACAAAGTGATTTTTCCCTTCCATATCGTTTGGGTTTGGTCTATCTTGTCCCACCAGCGTGTATATTGTCCCTTAACTTGAACCTATTTTTTCAAGCACATCAACCGTATGCAGACTGTCATTATTGCAATCTCGATTCGGAATAATCTTTCTTCTCTGTCCGTTTGCACAAATTCAGTTTTCCTCGGGATGACATTGGCACGCAGACGCCATCACGACCCACCTAATGCAACTGTCAGCTTTATGGGAGGATATGAGAAGCGTTCCGTCAAATGATGTGACTCAATTTACAATTATAGAAGGGCACACATATTTCTGTTTCGGAGTAAATATGGTTAGGAAATTGTAAAATACCGCTCAATAACCTGAATTTTTCCCTGATCTCACCCAAGAATAGAGACGCTAATCAGTTTCATGACTGTAAAACAGTGTCATTGCACAAATATTTTCTTTGTGTCGTGCAAATGAAACAGCGCTCTTCGATAAGGTCCACACTGGACTCAGCCTAAAATAAAAGGATACATAAATGCTACGAAAAGATGATACCATGTCAGCACATCAGTCAGTCTTTGCAAATTAAGGACCAAGGCGGAGACGCCGAACTTCAACAGTACACAGTTCCCTCAAACCAATGATCAATCCCCACAGTGTTCCTTACCGTTTGCCCCACTTTGCAGCATTTGCCTCGCTGGAAAAGCGTAGTACCTAAAACAAAGCAAGCAAAGTCGTTCCTACTGATTACAAAAATAACATACCTGCAAACGGTTGCAAACCATGACCAATCTGAACGGTTCGTTCATCCATTTCATACAAATTCTACGAATCTACAAATGAACGAGCAGAAACCTTGAAGAAACCATATCTGAAAGCGACACAGACACAGTCTATTGAGAAGTGACTTCGTTCTACTTGTAAGCACGGAACATCGAGATGGAACGATATGATTGTTCATTGCTTCCTGAACTCGATTTGACCATTGCAATTGATCGGCTGGAAACAAACTGTTTCCCACTATTCAAGTTTATTATTTTTATTTTCGTAAGAAGTTTACAGTGAGCAGAATATTGTCAGGATATCTATTCGCCACAATATTCATTTTCGAATCTAGAGATACTCACCCATAGTATACTCTACACAGACACACGTGCAGACGCACAAACTTTGTCTCGTGACACAGCAGCAGGCCCCTGGTATTCTATCCATTTATAATGACAATACAAATTTGCTTCTCATACCCTCCATGCAAAACAAGCATTGGTCATTTTTAGGGAAAATTTATGCTTTGAAAGCAAAGCAAACAAAAGAACTCACCTGGCTCACTCGATTTGTACAAAAGCTTTCGATACGATCGCCCTAATCAAACAATCGATATTGGATCATCCAGCTTGCCACGGACTGCTATTTCACTCAGATGTTTTGCCCAGTTAGAAAAGCAAGATAAAGGAGATAAGAAATAATCCACCCTACCCCGGATGAGCGTTCAGCCGTTAACTAATGCATGAAGTAATTTCTGTTAAAAAAACTGGGACACTAGTCATCAAGTGGTTCCAGGTGCATTCGATGGGCGTTTTATGCAGTGAGACTTAAACTCGTTTACAGAATCATCGAGCTGAACAGAATCCTTCTTGTTACACATTCTATTTTCCCAAATGTATGTACCACGGCATCGTGCGCTTATGTAACCCCACCTTTTGAACACGTCCTGGTTTGGTGGGCAGAGAAAAAAAACAAATTCCATGAGTCTATAATTTTTTGGTTCCGAACACGCGGAATGTGCCAAATGCATTAGATTTATTCTACCTTATTGAAAACGCGTAATCAGAATTACTCAACGTCCACATCCTGATCACGGCTGAAGTGATTTACGTTTGCAGCCATCTGGTCGTTGGGCGAATATCATATTCTAACGAGTAAAGCTACTCACTTTAGTGCCACCGAAATCAAATTCGTACAACCATTCCCAATGTTTATCGAATAGTATCAAGCAGCATGGTTGTTGGTTTCAGTCCACTTCTGTTGCCATTGTCATTGCCTATTGTGGACAGGTTGTTTGTTAGTCTGTTATTTGCAAAGCCCCAGGATATTTTGTCGGGTTAAGCACACCCCGCTCGTCAATTAGTTGTCTATTCGTAACGGAATAGAGTGAATGGTACGGGTAACAAAGTCCCGTTACTTGCAAAATGCAAACTAATTCTGCCCAGTTCTGGATGGGCTCGCAAAAGGCTAGTACCTTAAAGAGCGCATCGCGCTAACAAGTTAAAGTACAACAAACTGTCAGATTATCGGATAATTGGACCGATCACCGAATATAACTACAAACAACATGGCCAACTGAGCATGAATTATTGTTTATCCATCTTTAAAGTTGTCCTTGACCTAACCTGTCTAATTGGGATAGATTTGCTTTGTCCCAGTGTGGCCGTAACATTGTGTATATTTATGTACATATATGTCTATAATGATATATAATGATTAACAGTAGCATCATCCTACTAACAACTAAATATATTTTAATGCAAACGCATAGTGAAAAGACGAAGACATTGGGGATTATTGGCAAGAAACAAAACAAGAAACTATTTAGAGTGTACGTAGCCATTAAACGAAAGATGGACCCAACAACTATTCACTATAAACAATTTCTCGTATTATAGTGTTTACATTGGCCATATGCTGGTCCACATAAATCTCATTTCAGGCATTCAGTCAATGAAAAAATATAACAAACATAACAATAAACTCTGCGTACGGATGCAGCTGAACCGCTGTCGATGTAAGTCGTCCAATCTCCTCGTAGGTTAGCCTATTGGTCAGTGGTTAGAAGAAAGGCTTTCTAAAGATGATAAGATATTCTACCTTCATCCATTAACCAGACTGCCTCAAATTCACGAAACAACCTCTGAAATTGATGACATGGAGTAGATAGGTAAATGAGTTCAATCCCAGACAGCTTTTTTGCTGTTTACCGTTCACTCAGTTCTCCGTTGCTTGCTTAGTTTAAGGCACTGACGTTGGCACATCCTAAGCATATATTTATATCTATAAACACCTGTAATCTCAGCATTAGGCTTTGCTTACTAGGTAAGAATAACGATTTTTAGTGGAAAAAACAGCTCGCCGTATTTGTCAGATAAATAGTCTCTTTTGTGATTTCCCCCACTCGAAAACCAAATAGGGAAACTAGGTAACTGTTGAAGACTTGTCACTGGGATCGATTAGTCTCTGGTCCCCTTGTGACAAGCAATGAGCAAACGGGTTTTTCGTGAAAATCAGCTTTCTTCAGGACTAACCTTACTTGAATCTGGAGTGGTGAAATACGATGCCGCTGACTTTTATGTTCAGAATATCTTCACGTGAGCAAAATGGCCATGTGATCCACTAGCGTTTGGCCAACATGTTTATTCATCATCCGCAGACAATTTGTCAAAACGATCTATCGGACCAACACATTTTGTGGTCACAATCGCGCATGAAAACAACAAACCCATGACTGACTGCTCCAGTACAAAGTGTCCTAAGGTAGACGGTTCGTATACTGCAGCACATTTCGCCGTCTAATTGGGCAGAAGAATAACTAATGGCAAACAAATAAAAAAGGCCCCGTTGTATTTGTTTAAAACGTTTTGAACTTTGGAAATAATTAACGTGGACAAACAAACGCAATTTGTTTTCTTTTGATAACCATAGCGCATTAAATTGCACAGTTCATACAGTGGTAAGGACCTCGAGTACAGTTTAATCAAAACATTTTGTGGCTACTTTAGACGTACACCAAAGTAGTTCCTCATTGTTGTCCACACGGAGTATCAAAACAGTTTGCATTGTCTGTCACGTTTTTTCCTTTCGTTTTCTTTAGAATTTTTTTGATGGTATATCTTGTTTCCAGGAATGCGGTTGCGGCATACAGAAGATCAGATGTCCGCCGTCAATGGGACCCATTCATCAGTCTAGAAAATGATGTTCAACTAAATAGGAGAATATCTATTTCATAGCTTTTTCGTTAATTTTTCCACCCAGGAGAAATTTGGTTGATAATCAATGCGTGTGCGGTTCATTGCATGTGACGGGCGGTGGTTGCTCGATTCGGACTTTTGTGGTGTTGATATCAGAATTGATGGGAAATGCGATGTGAATTGGCGCAAATTATACTATTCGTTCTATCGTGGAAAGAAGTGCACCGAAAATTTTACAACAAAACACAAAAACAACGTTCGTTCGGGATGCGCACTTTTGAATTTTTATTTATCAAAACAAAGCGCATTGATGCGCTTCTATTTTGTTTGTTTTAGCACACCGGTTATAGCAAAGCGGCAACATTTGCCACGATAGGATAAGCGATAGAGCAGAGAAAATAAGCTCGATAGTGATAAGAACGATGTTAGCGACGGCACTAAGGTTCACCTATATTTTCTACTACGATTCGGCTGTCCATTTAGCTTTTAGGCGTGGCCGTCAGAGGAATTCACCAATGGAATCCAGTGCAAAAGGTTGGATCAAAAAAAATCTACCTCACTGGTAAATAGTTCCGGAGTCCTCTCAGGAACTATCTCTTTTTCTTACCAGTATATTTTATGTACATTTACACTCGTCTCACATCTTCAGTTGTTCAGGGGGCCTTGGAAGACTATCATGTTACATGAAAAGACTTACATTTTCTGGTTAAACGAAGCATTATCTCCCTATTTGTTTACCAGTGTGGTTTCCTCACTGTCCTGCATTTTGCTCCTGTCATTTTATTAGAGGAAGATTTCAGAACTCTTTGTCGCCATTCATCAGTTATCAGTGAGGTATCTAAAATACCACTGAAAGAACTATGAACGAAACTGTGCGGACTGCTTTTATCTGCGTGAGAAACATTTGCGCGTAAAATTATTTTGAATCCGTCTCATCGTTTACAAAACGTTATTTCGAAATGGATTTTTTATGCCAGGACACGTTCTACCTTCCGCTCCATACCTTTCACATACAAGTCTATGGGATCTGGGCTGACTCCTGCCTAGTTCAAATTTTCGCCAATCGGCAGCACGTTGTGGCTGAATTTCTGCGCGATCTCTCGTGACTTTAAGGGTTTCATGCTTCTCTTTGTCTTCCTATCACTATGTCTTTTGGTCCGGTGACGACTACATCCACTTTTTACTAAAATTCGGAAACATGTGTATACGAAAGTCTAAATGATGCAAAGCGATACAACAAAGTTAAGCAAGTCGCATCGAATCAAGTCGACAAATGACGTTATTCATCCCAGCAATCAAAGTTTCTGCATTGTGCTAGCTGATATATTTAATAGTAATTCTACTAATTGGTTTTATCACACGCTTTAAGAAATATGAGAACAAATACCTCAAAAAAATGACTGATAACTTCATCGATCTTTGCTAAAAAATCACAAAGAGATTCAGCTAAATGGGTGATGACATAACCGGTTGACTCGTTTTCGATTTTTTTCATATCTGTATTCGCATTTGATTCGTTGACTTTTACAAATACAATTTTGCTCTGACACAAATGCGGTAAAGCGAATGAATACTAGATTCGTAGGTACCAAATGTTGTGTTTGTAAAGAAGCGCCGTACGAACACATAAGTGAATTCACCGTATTTTTTGCACCGTATCCACGGTGGCTTCCTATTTCAACAAAAAAGTCGAGAGTGACCGCAAGTAAACAATAAAGTAAGCTTAGAAGAACGAGCTAGTGAGCAAAATTTTGGAGGTTGCAGTCCCCGGTGGTTCACTGAACCTGCGTAAATGCATTTGAAAAGACAAACGTTGCTGTTTGTCGATGCCTCACCGAATGTAAGATGGCCTTCTTTATTTCGTTATCTGGGCTAACTCCTAAATCAATGATATTGGTAATCCAGCGGGATGGGAATAAATTGAATGTTGCACCACTTATCCAACAAGTGACTTACAACCTGATCGTGTGACCAATTGATCAAATACGCATACACACAGATATATTCGACATATTAGAGTTGTGAACTGATGTGATTGCAAATCGATAATTTTCCTTGAACCATCTCCAACCATATTTAATGTTATTTATTGGCATGAGTTCGAAGCACTGAAAACGAGCTTGTTCCCAACGTTGTGTTGTTCTCAAAAATGAACCAACGAGGATTGAAAGGCTGTTGCAGGTATTCACATGGTTTATCAAAATAGAAATAAAATTCAGATGCTGAAATATTCCCGTTTCGTGTTTCGCTTGCCCATCGCATACTTAAAGCAAACGGATACTTAGAGTATATTTATATTTAATTATAATCTCACGAACAGGGCTGTTCGAGGAATTTCGGTCAACTCAGTGAGAGGTTCGTGAATTGTGGCAGTTTGATTCGCGCGCTCCTGAAAGGCAAGTCTTGACTGAATGTTAATTAGTAAGGTTGCTATTAAGTAACAGTGGCAGGAAATTATTTTTTTCTTAGTAGTTTGTTGTATAGAGGTGATTCGACAGAAGAGCATCGGGTGCGCATAACTGACGAGCGGAAGTAACCATGAAACCGGTAGCATGCTGCCGCAGAAATATTGTTTATTTATCCATATGCGAAACATACTGCTGAGAAGAACAAACAAGAGCTCAATTAAATCATAACAAAAATCTCTTGGAACCATTAAGGATTTTTGGGAGGGGATGTGCAATCATAATCGCTAGACTAATGTGGAACGATCACTTGGCAACTAGTAGCACCCTGGTATCATTTGCCAATCAATGGCGAGAGCTGAACAACTTCGGAAAGCCAAAACAGAATTTGCTTAAATTCAAAGGGACTACACGCAGAAGATGGGAAATAAGGAAATTGGAAATTTGTCAAATTAAATTTCGTTGTCACACTTGAAGTTTATGCCAACTTTACCAACAAGTAAGATTGTAAAATTGTCTACAGATATGGGTACTTGGAAAATACGTAAGGTTAATGAGACTAGATACAGATTTACTCGCCAAAGTATACTGAAATCAATAAGAACAGAAAAAGCTACGCCACTATTTATCGTGATTAGCTGAGTTTTACTGGCAAATATGTTGTGTACGGATAACATGAGAGATATGAAAAAAGAATAACCTTCTAGGAAGAGTAAACGTCTAGATTTTCTAAAACCCTTCACTGTTGATATAGTCAAGGAAACAAAAGCGACAGAATCTGTGATGACGTCGAGTGACGACACGACCGAGCGGATTAGGTAATCAAGCTCGTGCCCTATATCCAGTGCCAACTTCGATATACAACCGAAGTTAAACGGAGAACACTGGTGAGTAATTCGATGTCAAAAGAAACAGAATTTTCACCGCTTGGTACCAAAGCGACGGGCGGGCAAAAATGGAATTTTATTTACTTCTTCTGATTGTAGGAGATGGCTTTTTATATCTACGAACCTTCGATTTTTTTGTTGTCCTGAAAATGGTCGTTTGTTGACAATCATCCACAATATTTTCATCATTTCCCTGGTAATATTGTCTGAGAAATTGTTTGCCACAGTGAGTTTTCTTTGCTACGTCATAATGTCTTATGTCAGTGTAAAAAACTAATATTTGTACCTCATAGAAATCTAAATGAGGTTTTATTAAATTCCGTTGCAGTAGGTCGGTGACTATTGTAGCAGTAAATATCCAGTTGAAGCATACAACTCTGGGACAATTATTACGTAACGCGGCATCCGACGAATTACTTCTGAGTGGGCGCTATTCCCTCTTGTAGCAACCACTGAGTTTTCAGCTGATGCTGATGACGTTCTCAATTCCTCAAACTCATCCGAATTTTTTCCTCAAACCAGGATATGGAAAATCCAACTCGAGATTGAATAAGGACGGCGAAAACGTTTGAGCAATGATGTTGACATCAACAACGCGAAAGCACAAACACAACGAAAACACTTGTATTTTGTCTGACTTCTGGAAATTATTAAGGCGAATTCAAAGACTATCTCGTGATCAACAAGAAAAGCTTGGTGGCTGCGACACATACAGAACGGATTACAACAAACGCTAAATCTTGCATCCTCAAAAGTCATCTGATCACGGGAACTACAACCATTAGTAGAACAACAGAAGTGCCATTCAGATAACCTTGTTCTGCCTTAGCAGAGTGTGAACCGAGGCGGGAGATCATGTTCAGTGTTGCTTTACTTTGGGCAGGAGTCCCCGGGAAAATGCTAAAGCTTGTCCATATTAAATATTCCGGTTCACTCTGGCGCGTGCGTTAATTCTCACTTGGTTGCAATGACAACAAGGCATTTTGCCAATCCTTTTCCATAAACAATAAACAAATGAAATATATGTTTTGTAGTGGCCGGGTTCTCAGGCAAATCCTAAAGATAGGTTCGAGTGTCACTGAGATTTTAAAAAACTAGAAATTTTTCCACAAGGTCATCGTTGGCTTCCCCTATGAGTCAACGCCAGGCTAATTGCGTCTGACATGGCAGAGTCATTATAGGAAAGGTAATTGCAGATATGTATTGGTTCTAAGCGGTAAGCTTATGATATATCTACGTTTATTTTATTGGCGTTGATGTGTATTTCGCATTGATAAAAGCCGTTTCAAGGCCGATGTTCTATATATATATATATATATATATATATATATATATATATATATATATATATATATATCTTCTACGAAATGGGTAAGAGTTTGAATAGGTATCCCCAGTCATCCGGAATGCCTTTTCCTTTTGCTGTGTGTCCTTGTCCTGGTCAGCTGCCTATGGTGGGGTAAATAAATTCCCGTCAATTTTCACGAACTTTCAATCGAAACAGCTACGTTGGAAATCGTTCCCAACATTCGCCTCTTGATGACCGTTTTTATTTTAAGATGTGAATAGGTTTCACATGGACTGTTATTCTTTTAGTTGTAGCTGAATAGCACTATTACAGTTTCATCAGTAATGTAGAGGCGGTGTTTGATGTGCCTGTCCAACTCACCTCGGAACAAACATCTTTAGTATACTTGAACAAAACTCTGTTAGGTATGTGAAGGGACATAAGAGAACTCCTCGCAAGGGTTACACTGAAGTCGCGGTCATTATCGATGGTCAGGTATGAATGATCATTACTCCCTGGCTCAGTCATACATGTGCTTGAATAATGCCTCGCTAGATTGTTATGTCAACACAGTATGAATTATTATGGGCTTGCCTCGAAGGAGACTCTACTTTAAAGATAAGACGATTATTTTGTGGAAGTGTTTCGTCATTAAGTCAAGGTTGACTTTCGCAGAAGACATATGATTCTAAGTTTGATTTTTTGTTGTTATATTTCATACAGATGAATGCATAAGAGGATCTATCAAGCTCCACCAAGATGAACGCCAAGCGGTCCGCGATAGTTTTTACTCATCACCAATAAGTACCCGGTATTCGATTGTCTTGCACAAGGTTTCAGTCAAGTAACTCTGTACTTATTAGAAACGACTCTCCAGGCAAGCACATTCCCAATGATTGGATTTAGATTCTGAAGAGCCTTCATCCACTCAAGCGATTCCAGAAAAAGCAATCAAATATTCTGGAGCTAATGTTTATTGCGCTGAACCGAGGTATCACCGGTCGCCTATGAAATTCTCCTGACCCAACAATCCGGTACCAATCAATCAGCTCGTCTTGCAACTTACCAGAGTACCGCTGCTGAGTCACATTATGCAACTGTATCATTTCTTGAACCCACAAAAGTAGGTATCAAGAGGCTGTGTTGCCCGGCAACCGATTCGGGTCATTTCATTTATTTTTGTTTGTATATTGTTGTGCCATAAATGCCACAACAGGTGATGCGACTGAACGTCACTGCACAACATATTAGTATCTGAACATCTTTACTAATGAAAGATTTTACAGAAACGAAAAATGTTTGCCCTGTGGCTCATTTTACTAGCTTGATCGCCCTGCCAAGTTGTTCGTGGGGTTCCTTGCTCACGAATAGGGATGAATAAACTGAAACCAACTGAAATACGCAACGTATTTCTCCGCACATGAAACAAAAGCTTTTTACTTGTCTCCTTCTTTCTACAAGTCACTGTTACATTTGTCATCATGCACTTGGCATCTCTGTGTGACACCTTTTTGGATGACCACTGGTGCGAATTTTGAATGTAGTCATTCTACATATCACTTTATTCAAAGATGCCTTCATTTTTTCTTCAAATTCGCATCATTTCCGAACAAGATCTCTCAATAAACAAACGGCTAACGACTGTTGTTTTTCTCTAAACGCTCATCTACCAAATTGTCCGCATTTTTTATTTGTTTGTAACCATATTACACAATCAATCATTTTGGATACCAGTGCCCGTTTGCGTTTCCCAAATCACTTGGATTTAGCGTCAACCGAAATCGCTAGTCTTGCTATTCTCCCGAATCAACGAAGATGAGGAACACATTCCATCTACCGTTTAGACGGTGTTCGTTTGCGTGGTTCATTCCCCAGAAACTTGGACTAAATTCATGACCTAACAGTACGGATAATATTCAATGGCTAGAGGCCACCAAAGGTTATATTATGGGTCACAAGCTTATCAGTAAAGCTTTTAAGTCCAGGTTGAACCGTTCAGCCGTTGCTGTCAGCCAGCCATGAGGCTATGCAAACTCAATTTACGTTGACAGGTCCTTTCAATCACGTCTTGCTCTAAGGAAAGTGGACTGGACATAGAGATATTGAATGAGGTATGAAAACTGAAAATCGATCAGCTGGTTGGAGAAATCATTCTTTTGGTTAGTCAAAGGCGAAGACTTACGATAACCTTAGAAGAATATTTCTGAGACCACAAAGATCAATGCAGTGACGGGTAAGATAAAACACTTAACAGGGACAAGCTGACAATTCGGCACGCTATGGACATTAGTCGATTTTATTTAACAGTTCTTCGCAGAAAGATCTTGCGGCTGTTGAGCGCAATTGGCAATGCCATTTTCCAGGGCAACCAGACTCACGTTCTACACGTTTTGATCAATTAAATGGCAGTTAGTAGCCATGCCAAAAAGATAATTTCATAGGTCAAAAATGAGCACACTTGTGATGGTCCATGAAATTGTTGCAACCCAATGATACTCGCTGTCCGCTGGGGTGACCCAAACTGGACTAAAGTTGCGCGACGCTATTATTTTAAAAGTCTTCTCGAATGCACTCAAAATTCGGCCATGAAATGCGATTAAACAAGGACCAACTTTTTATTTTCTTGCGGAGAATTTAAAACTGTCAATTTCAGATAGTTTTACGAAATATGCTTGCTTTTTTTGTTCTCGTTATTGTACACCTTGTGAAGGCACGATTTGTTCAAATTGTCATCATCAGGGCGGCTGCCGAGGAAGTCGATCGTGTCCGTCTTTTATGCACAAGATTGCGACTTTTAAGAGGGATTTTTATAGTGCATACCAAACCACAAGCAGAAACAGTTGGCTTTTAAAAAACAGATGGCGGTTTTGAAGGACCGCGTTCACAGGCTGTGAAAATCAAACTCCCTGAGCATTGCAAAACTGCACTAGCAGCCCTAAATGTAGCTCTGCAAACGGATGGCCATGTTCTTGTTGGACTGTGATAGATGTTTGCTACGCAACTTCGAATTCACTTGTATGAAAGTTAGTGGCTGCACAAAATAGCCTAGGACGATGGAATGACTACTCGGCACTTACCGAGCTGATAAAGTGGGCGTTAAATTGACACAGTAAAGCTGATAAAATAATATAAATCTAGCAGGTGTGAAAATGAAAGTACGTTTATCTGAGCCTGCGAATGCAGGAAACTGAACAGGACAAGAGGTTGCGAAAGTGAACACATATGGAGTGTCTGAGTTCAAAGCTTCATGATAAATTTACCAAGATCCCCGAAGAGGGGTATGTGGTATGCCATTTTAAACTTGGCGTGGAATTTCGTGCATGAGAAATGATGTATATTGGACGAACTGTCCATGCGGAACATCAAAGTGGCACAAGTTAAAGCTGGTTGATTTCGATTGGGAATATCTCTGAATTCCTCCACAGAGAGAGAGAGAGGAAACCGAAAGAAACCAGCTTGGGACCAACGGGGAGCATGGCACTTGTGGGCATTGGGTGTTTGCATAAACGACTAAAATGGAATATTTTCCGTCTGAAAAAGTCAGGATGTTCGACTTTTGATTGTGCCTGAGAAGGAAGGAACACAAGTTGGAACGACACATGCTATCTGAGCTGCACGTTGTAGCGCAATGTTTGCGGGAGAGACGATAGCATACATTCGAGCTTGACATCGGGTTCATTGATAAGAATTGAACTAATCAATAGACACTGACCAGAACAAATAAGCTGACAGAGCAATCTGCACATAATTATATTATGTTGAACTTCCGCACTCACAAGAAAAAATAGTGTATTTTAAAGAATGAAATTTGCGTTGCACTAAGGATAATTTAAGATAATTTGTTGCAATTAATTTATCCAGTGCTAAACGGCTATCGTGATGTACGCCTCAGTTTTGGTCCGACAAGTGACCTGTATGGATATGGTTCACGACGCTATCTTTGGCCTTTGAAGACGCGTGAAGTGACAACTTGGACAAACTGTGATTCGGGGTGTGCTGAGAGGAAGGTTACCACTTGTACACCGAAAACGTTTTTTTTTCGATATAGCCGAAAATCGCACCTAATGATGCTCATCTAGAACTGACTCGGACTGACCGATCGGGTAGTTATGTTGCCTTATTGAAACCAAAATTAACTTCATGCACGCACAAGAAGCGAACGAATTCGATGATTTGAAAACGTTATGCAAAATGTCACGTGACTCTTTGTCCTCGCCGTTCTAAATTCAAGAGTCTGGACGTTTCTGTTGGTAACGACTAATTTCTGGCAAAGTCCTCACCGCCTTATTGTCCCAAAAATGCAAAAACAATTATTTGGTGATTTTCGACTCAACCTTGTTGGATTGTTTAAATATTAAACATAATGCTTCGTCACCAGCAGTTCATTTATGATCATCTTTTCTTGTTCTACTCTAACCTTGAAGAATAGAGCGATCACTGTAGGGTCCTGATACTAAAATAGATTATCCACGCGGAAAACGAAAAATATCACCCCAAACGCGACTGCCCTCTGCCGATTCCGTGTGGGTCAAGCTAAAGTGCAATTAATTGTTCAAGTTCCAAAGGTCAACTAGCACAACAGTGCAAAATAATTTGAACACTTGCGCGGTTACATGAGACCCATTTTGGTTCATTCTGCTGGAAAGTTGCTTATTCATGAGCACGTTCGCGGAGGTTCATTAGAGTCGAAGTCTCCGAGTACTGTGCTGTAAACACTCTGTTTCCTAGGATTGCATCAAATCATAATTATGGAACAAAAATGTTATTACAATCTTATGACCTTGCATATATATGAATAAAATTTATGAGACTTAAACTGTTTGATTTACGTGATTGCAAAACAGTCGTCTCGGCTGGGTTTATCTGCATACGGTCTGGATACAAGAGACATGACCCAATTAAACTCGAACCAAAACATTTGGAAACCATAGAAACTCTGCAAAATATATGATTGTTTGTCAACACTTCGAAAAAGGGTCTGTTGAGTCTGAGTTCATCGTTTCTGACGAAAAGAAATCTGTTTTTTTTATAAAACAAAAACAGTCTTCATTGTAAACGTTAAACTGTGCTTTGAAACGGTCTCACTGTAAAAAAGTAAAGTGGAATAACTTTTTGGATTTCCGGTAACGAGTAACTCATTATTTTGCTACACAACGTTTGACCGGTCGCGCAGCCACTCAAATGTGTTTGTCACTGTAATTTGCCATCATAACACACCCGTCTGGCAGTGGCGATCAAATGTCCACAAAGGTTGTCGGTACGGTCATCTTTCGAAATGCTGGCGGGTGTCGACTGGCTAAATGTTTCACCAGTGGCCTGAATTAGTCCAAGTTTAGTAGAATAAGCACCGACTTATTAGTACATAAGTACAAATCGACACATGCAGTGCTTTTCAATTGCATCCACGCATCTGATTCGACGATTCCTGCACCGGGGTGATCAACGTTTACTGGCCGAGGACGGCTATCTACAGGCAAGTTTTAAAGGAACGAATCACCTGTTATGCTGCCTACTAGGTAACTAACTCATGACAAATTTAAGAATTGTCAGTTATTGACTGATGTACCACAGTTGTCGTTTCATTCAAAAAACGAATAACCCGTTAGTTTCACAGGATGAATCTTACGGCGCCACCATCCAAGTTTTCAGTGAAAACCCCCGAAAACCTTTATCATGGGATCACCGTTAGAGGATTCTGAAAACGCAGGATTCAAGTGCTCACATTTCGAGGCAGTTGGATGGAACGTCATTTTTACTATTAAAAGTATTGCCGGTAGCAGGCATCTGATGGGAATCAATATAAGCTATTGACAAAAAGATCTGGAATCGACTGAGCCATTTCGAACCCGGACCCGCAGAAACATTCAGCGGTGGAATTTTTCAGTGAAACTATTTTGTTCAACTGCCTCGTCACTGGACTCAACCAATCACAAACCTAAGGCCGCACGGCAGTGTTAAGGGCAAGATACTAGACCTAGGATGGAGCTACTCTGAGGTCGCTAGCACACACAAAGACTGGTCCATTAAACCTAAGCAGAGGAATGTATACCCTTTGACTGGAATGCGAACAGACGTTATTGTCCTGAGATCAACAATTCAACCACACACGCATTCCATTGAAGCCAAGTTTGCTTCCGACTTCCACGGGGGTTTCAATTCAACTTCGGTCTATTCAGTATTCACCCGAATGTCCTAGACCCTATTGTTAGTTGAACTTCCGTGTTTTCTTTGTTGACGAATCAGTCCGTACGTGGATGTCGAACAGACAGTGATCACGGTATGTGTCCACGGAGTCAGTTTCCTAATAGTTAGAGTCTAGAATTTAATATTTTGTTAATCTCGTTTGTTCCAGTCAATTCCGTGGTCCACAATTGATAGAAGCACAACTGTTGCTCTCGAAGGCAAACCAGGAATTGAGGAAATCGCGAGCTGCAACTTGTTATAATGTTGCGCACGCAGCAACTGATGCGGTTAACCCGCTGCTCTCAGTATGCAGTCTTTTTTGTCTCAACAACCCTTTCATCTCACATCATAGAGATACAGAAGAAATAAAGTCAAACCTGAGGTTGTGCCCTCGTAATTCATCAAAAGACTTGTGCATCAGTGATAACTCTGATAAAAACAAAGTGAGCAGAATGGTACACGTATAAGTATTTAACAAAATTTCGTCCGTTCAGTAGAACATTCATTAGTGATCTGTCACGTGAGTATCCAGTAGTATTATTGTCTTTCAAAAGAACTTGTTCTGTGTTAGGTTAGAAGTGGAAAACAAAGCCGACTAACTCAGAAAATATTCTTCCCCGAAATGGATGGCTTTCGTTTCGCAATAAGGTCTTCTTGCATCTCATTTAAGATAGTTCGAAATGGTTGTGCCATGCACCCAACTGTGTAATAAGCGCAACGAAATTGAAGTCAGGTAAACAAAAAATCATTCACAATTTGCATCCACACTTTACAAATACATTCTGTATTAATAATACAAGGATCTCTGTTAACAATTACTTTCCCTAAATGATTTGTGAACCCATCGTGAAATTGGTCCGATGGGGCACTTTGATTATTTCCGACCGCGAGAATGCCTCTGGAAATGGGGAAATACGTTGCATTTGGGACGGTTTCATTTCTCTTGAACGACAAAAACTGCGGAGAATTGACACATAAGCAATGTCTTCTTTCATTGCCAAACACTGAGAAATCCGTAGTTATCGGCTGTATTCTACATATTTCCAGTTATTTGAACTTGTTCACAGCAGATCATTGCACAAATCACATCTCCTCTCGTCAGTCCGTGAAGATATTTCTGTGAACCAAAAAGCCACTGCATAAAACGTTTCGGCAACTGAATTGAATGTTTTTCAGTTTGAGAAGAAAATGAGTTTCTGAATGAAATGCACATTTGGGAAAATGTTAATCGATTTTTTCAGATAGATAAGTTTTATCTTCCCAATAGACTCTTGCATGCACAAGGGTGAAATTGATGAAACCGTTTGGATTTTTCCTTGCATTTTTGCCCGGTTCTTTCGAGTACAGGGAAATAAAGGTTAAAGTGTTTTCAGTGGGATCTTAAACGGTCGGCCAAATAATCACCGGCCCTGGTGGTAATTTCGTTCTTTGTACTGTGAACAACTCCCGAACAGACGTTAGGATTACGAGGACTTCATTTCAGGCTGAACCATCGTGCATGTTGTTCGCAGAATCTTTTTCCTGCACACCCTTGGGAATGCTTGCCTAGTTGCGAGACTGTAGAATGTGGTCTTGAGTTATACAGGTCGTGCCTTTTAAGATATGCCAAATAATGACTACTTCTACCGTAGTACACAGTTTTATTTCCAATTTTTCTGCCTACTTTTTCTCAATTCATCCGTGACCCGTGTCAGCCGGAGGAAGTGTACTTTATTGCCGAAAAACGCTCAGGGGTAAACTGTTCACTCGGAGTTCGGTTCTCTTTCTTCCTCACGTATGCACGATTAAGGGTTGGGGCTGCCACTAAGCTTTACCCATCACGTACAGCAAAGATGATCTGCATGCAGGTGTATTCAAAACGTTTGCGGACAAGCTAAATCGTTTTTAACTGAAAATACTGATAAGCTTGTTTCGTATAACTAAAAACTCGTGCGCGAAATTCCTTGGTATGCATGAGATATCACGAGCAATCTACTTGCCGACTGAACAGTTATTGAAACCAGTGTTTCTAAAACAAGTTATCTGTTGCTTAGGTATCTTCACCAACTGTAACCATACTGGAAATAGCTTTCCGGATGCTTCAGTACCGCCCAACATTAGGAAAACGCTGTTTGTTAATTTGACTAAAACTTTACTTGCATGGAAATAACTGAAAATTGTTCTTCTGGCAAGTATGTCAATAAAAGGCAGTGTTCTGATTAGGACAGGAGATCTCTTCGCTCAATCGGGATGCATTCATAAGATACCCGAAGTGCTGCCAGATCGCTCGGTTGGATCATCATTCATTCGATATTTACACTAAGTTAATCCCTCAGGTACAGATATCCACCAGTCAGTGTTATTTATCAGCTTGAACAAAGATAGCAAACCCGGTTGTAGAACTTTGTTTCGACGCAAGAATAGAATTACTCGTCCGGTTTGCTGGGTTTTGGAGTGAAAACCGTTTGATTTACGGCAAGTCTTATCAAATCTTGTTGCACTCCAGGGAACGAGCGAGCTGTTTTTCAAACTTACATTTCAACATGAATTTAGCCACACGGTCTCATTGCTTTCGGGTCGACCAAATAACCGGAGAACGTTCGGAAGTCTATTTGGTCCACCTGAATTTCTGGTTGTGCAACGGTCATTTGAGACGACCGAAAATAATTCCTTCTCATCTTCTTGCTGTTCCACCAGTTGCCAGTTTATACGCACATACAGTTTCACGACTTTTCTGTCTCACATTGCTAGTCCCGAATTCACAATTCCTGGTAGTTTTAATTTTATCTTGTCTTGCTGACATATACAACAAAGGTCTCGCGATTCTGCTTCCAAGTTCCTCTACCGCGTTTCCTCCGCTACAGTATTGCCCCTGCTCCGCACACAGTGCGCCTGGAACAAGAGCTCTGTTGCTGACAAGCTGCAAATTCAGTTCGATTCAGTTATCTCTTGTCCGCAGGTTGTTTCCGGGAGGCTGAAACATACCACTTGACAAAACAAGGTTGTGTCAAACGTGAAACACTATTTGGACAAATGACGAGAATGGAGCCAACAAAAACTATGACCAAATTTTAGGCCAATTTTACGGAAACTCATTTTAAAAAGCATCAGTAGGACGTACAATGTCAGTGCGCACAATTTACTCCCTGTCTGAAGTGGGGAGCGATGAACCGCATCACCCGTTTCTTGGTTCTAACTTTCCTCTTGCGTGGAGTTTCATAAGGTTGTCATAGTCACTTTGGCGTTAATTGACATTTTTTCGAATATAATCGTGATGGTCAATTTCTACTTTTCCTCGAAACCACATGTTGATTACACAAATTGGTTCCGACAATAACTTTGTTGAGTAATGATTGAATGCGTCCTAACTGATTTTTGGTCACACTTAAATGCAACTTCCTGCTCGTATTACCTAATGAATTTCTAATCAGATTTGTGATTATTTAGTTTTTTCTGCATTAGAATATCATATTCAAACAGTTCTTATTAGTTTAGTACAAATTTGTTTCATTTCTCCTTTTGGCTTTGGTCTCACATGTAACGAAGACTGGTTAATTTTCATACATCTATTTCGGCCAGTACGGTTTCGTGGAATTCTCATTTCGTCGATCCCATGTCATTTATTTCGTTTGGCACCATATTACAGACTAATTGTAGGATTGTGATTGCAAATCAATCAGATCTTCAAATAATTGGCTTTACACTGATTCATCCACGCCTATCCTGTTGCTAATCGAATGTATTGCAGAACGCGTTCAAAACACCCTGTTGTAAATGTGTAAAGTCATCAATGAGGCGTCTCGGATACTACTATGAAGGCAGTGACTTCGGTGGGCGTATATTAATGTTGTAGCCGTCAGCAGCTTACACATCCGGTCTTATTTACCAAATCAGGATATTTGCAACCGAGGAAGAAGGAAATTCTATTTATCCATTCAAACCTCTTTGGATAATGGTCCGTGTATTCGGGCAAATAGGAGACTGCAGTAGTCAAATTCGCGATAGTTTTCATCATCAGCATGGACATAAAAGCGAATCATTCTTTTTAAACTCCGCATAAAATTTCTTACAATTTGCGAAACTCCCGTAGTTACTGGCAAGTCGAACGAAAATGGCCGCACGTCAGATCCGATCCGGGAAAAACAGTCAGCAATGAAGGACATTGTACATCACTAATTTTCATAAAAACACTCATTCATAAGATTAGGTATGGACTGCTTTCTCAAAAGAGTCAAATAGGTTCATTCTCCATTTTCGTATTGGGGGTTTGTAACATTGCCTCATCTAGCTAGCACTGTCTAAATGTTGGACTGGATTTTGAACCGCATGTGTCTACGTGTGAGCGATATAATTTTAATAAAACAGCGTTGTTGGTAGATGTAATGGGCCAAACTTTTCGACTACCGTGGGTAGGCTTTTTCAAGGCAAGTTTTACAATCCTTGAGAAAGACTACCCACGGTAGTAGAAACGATGGCGTATTATACCTACCAACAACGCTGTGTCGTTAACATTATATCATTCACAATTAAAACCAATACATGGCGCATCGATTTTCGATGCACTTCTTACGTCATTTGGTCCTGGGTCTTGTCTCTACGCTTACAAATACTTTCTTGTTTTGTCCAGACAATGAAAGTTTTAGGGTATGATTCATGTAATAATCATTCACAGCTGAAATTGGGCACATAATTTTGGCTTCCATTCTGCTCAATGTGGTCGGGGGCAGGTGTGTCAGCCTTCCAGTAGGTCACCTATCTCGATTACCCTTCGAAATCTCCCCAAATGGCTGTTGTTCAAACATCCTCAGCTGAGGACATCCTGAACACTGAAGGCGTTTCCACCAAAAATGGAGAGAGTTGACAAATGTCCGGCGCACTCCAACGAGTTGACTGAAGTTTGGTAATATGTCTGTAGGTAGTTGCTAAGCCCTGATTCCAGACTTACCATTGGCGCGCACATGCGGGTAAGGGTTCCTAATTCGACTCTCGACTTTGGTATGGGAACTTGGGTGGCATCCAGCCCATATAGTAATAAAGGATCCTAACGAAGTACTGCTGACGTGGAACTTGATGATACGGCGACATGTAAAATGTTTTTCCCCTGTTTCTCGCGGAATATTTACCAACTTTGCTAGGGCCCCGATAGCACGCGATCGCCCCACAAATTTGTGCAAAACGCTTGAAAAGGGCAGAAATTGGTAGCCACCGTTCTCTCATTTAGTTCCACAAAGAACCAATTAACAGTATACTAGTTCAAACAGAAAAATGACTTCGAGAAAACTGTAAACTACTCGCACAAGCATCGTTCGTTTTGTAGGACAAAAATGACAAAACTATCAGGCAGAAGCAAAATGAAAAGTTCAAGGAAATATTCCATTCTTTCGGTTATATCATTTCGGTGATTGCTCATTCATTCATTCGGAAATGTCTGCCTACAATTTAGCATACGCCTGAAACAAAACAGCTGTTCTTGACGTTTATACTTCTGAATCCAGGGGACTCATTGAATTGTGCGAGTTACGTTCGAGCCATGATATTTGCAATGTCGAAACAGCAACCCAGTCCGGTGTGAGAGTTTCCCCTTTTGTGGAGCTAAGTTTTGAGACATGTTTTTTCTCGGAAATTTGCACCCAATTCACATTTGCACCCGAGTTTTTTACCATGCAAAATTGCACCGAATGAACCCTTGCCCAGTTTGGAAAATTTAGCTCCCCGGAGTAGGGAGAGGGAGTTGAATGGACAGTCTTTTCATGCGTTTCTCTGTGTGCCTGTGTGTCTGTTCAATGCATATTTCGCATTATTTAAGATTATAAGTGTCTTTCAAATTTTGATCCATCTTTTAAAATGCGCCTAAAACATTTCAAATACCAGTTGTCTGGTCGGGAGAGAACAATTGGTGAAGCGTTCCATTGGTTTCGTAAAAACATTCAATGTGCTGAAGTGCTTTCGGGTGTTGCGAAGTGAAAACGTTTACGTGGAATGGAAACCCGGTTCCACAACACTCAACCTAAAGTTGACTGCGCAAACAAGAATCAAACTGACGGTCGTTCACCCTCCGTGCAGATCCCAGTATCAAAACCAAGCCATTGCAGCAGCTTGGCGACGCAACTCTGAGTGGTTGAGCATGGGGGTACTCCCTCGAAAAAGTATTTAAGTGTACAACCGGTGGTTTAACCTTATACGAAATACACAATGCCATATCATTTTCTTGATTAACTGATTAACTCACATATCTGCCCATCCAGTGTCAAAATCCGCATCCGGTTAAGCGTATTGCTAGTTAGTTACTTTGGTAATTAACAACCTCATTCCTGTTATTGACCTAAATTCACGGGGAAAATATTTGCGTGGTGTGCAGTCATACTTCAGTCTGGACTCATTTAATGAAGGATTTCCACTTGGGAACTGGCAAACAGGATTAGGCATCCCAATGCCCATTTCACACCCCGTCAGATCACACTATACGCATCTGTCTTCCTGCCATTCATATCCATCCACTAGGTCAAAATATAAACCAATGCCCTCTTCGCGCGACTTTCATCGAATTTTCGCAATTTCACATTTGGCAAGAAAGAAACGATTACGAGAAAACTGGGTTCATATTTTGCCCAATGTCCACCGTTCATCTGCTTACACGTTAACAGTGTTAGGTTTTTCACCGTGCTCATTAATCCATTCTCCTTACTTCAACGCTTACCGGGCCACTACGAACATCATTTTGACCACGGAAATTGTTCATTAGATCAGAATAGCAATTGCGTATGTCGATGGAAAACGTGAGCTAAATTTGTGACACTTCACTGATTGTGCTTTTGGAAATTCAGCGATTAGTTGCTAACGTCGAAGACGTCATTGTTTATCAAACGTATATTAGAGAAAAACACGGTAACTTAATGAACTACATCTCAAATTTATTCACACTTGATAAGCTTTGGAACATAACATCATAGGTTGGACCACGCCCAGAGAGAATTGAAGTTTCCATTTTATTTTGGCCTTAAGAATGTTTTTGGGCTAACCCCTAAGCATAAACGAATGAAATGCTAGATGGAGGGGTGACAATGCGAAATACGTCACTTCGGTTTTATCTGAGCAACACAAGTCTAGGAGAAAATGTAACGGCAAGACTTACCGAGAACGTCTGAGTAGATCAGCTGTCTGAAATGAAGAACAACGTTGCATTTTTATTAAAAACAGTTCTGTTCGAATCGATGATAGGCAACTTTGCCATAACTGATTTGCCCACTAATTTCCGAGTATCGGAACTGTCTAAACTTGGACGGTGTGAGTGTCTCAGCTGGCGCGTAGGATGTGGTAACACCAATAACAACAGGCACCCTTTGAACAAAATTGGATAGTTAACCTTCAGTTCAGTTTACAAACATTTGTGTCACTGATAAGACCATTTGACAGCATAATTTTGGCACAAAATGCAATTCTATTTACTAAATGACACAACAGATTCCTGGAGTCAGCAAATTTAAATCCAATTTCGAGGGTGCCTCTAAAATCCTACATGTGACTGGCTGCATTTGAAATCCCCGGGTACAACCGAGCTTCACGAGAAAACGAAACACTAGGCCAGATAGACAAGTTGATTATACGAGTGGCAGACGTCCAGTTTGTTATTACTGTGCGATTTCTATCAGCTGGGAGTGAACACGATTTCGAAAAGACCCAGATACTCAAAAAAAACGGGGAAAGTAAGGGCGCGCTGCATGTTCGCGTTAATCAGTATTCAGAATTATTCTCGACAGGACTGAAAGTCATCATTGTGTTTCATTTTTAATCAACTGTAATTGTTTTGTGATTCGATCATCATCCACCATGCGTTATATAGTTCAAAAAGCAACCGGTTATCGGACTCGCCTCCACTACATTATATCATTTGTTTGTAAAAAAACTAGAATGGGGATGCCCCGAATTCTGGGTTAATTGTTGACAGTTCACACTAGTAAAATGATCACCAGTTTGGAGTTTTGACAATTCGGAAATGACTTACAGAAAATGTGGCTTTTTATAGCAGGGAGACAAGGCGAGAAAGCAAACCCTACGTTGTTAACTAAAATGTCTTCCTTTTTGAAAATATTAGTTCCGTATAGTCAATGAGCCGTAAATTTTTAATAAATTTCTTGGGGAAATTACATTTTCATGGTTATTTTTGAGGTAAAAGTGACTGCTAATGGTAGCACGTGAATGTCACACTTTTTAGGTAAAATGCCAGGGGTTTAGATGAAATCATGTTCGTTCGTTCATCCAGTCTCCCAAATACTGGTGTTAAGGTAAAGTGAACCGTGTGTAACTCATTCGTCCACTGTTTTCGTGTCACCATTCACTGCCCATTGGAATTTCAATCATCTGGACGAGCCAACGTTTGGTGATCTACATTGATCGCTCTGATGACGAGAAACTTGAGCAATCTGACTGGTCATGATTTGCAATTGTGTATGAGAAGCCAGGTGACAAACTCTTCGTTTATTGTTGCAGCGACAACAGCACCAGAGAAGATGCCGTATTCCTCCTACAAGAACAGATGTCAGTGATCTTCTCAAATACGTTTTGAAGATTTCATTGAGAGTGATACCACAGATGGTCTTTCTCTAATATTTCACCATTTTGTCTGAAGATGTATACTGTTCATTTCTCGACTTAATAGAAGCTTGACAGAAGAGTAGATCAATCAGTCTACCTGTTCTGTCATCTTCAAGGAGTAATTAAGTATGGAGGGTACCCGCATCAGTCGTTTATTGTTATGTTGGTGTTCATCGGTCACGCTGTTAGCGCAATCGTTGTATGCTAAAATGTTACAAATACTTGCAGCTCTACGGCTGTAATTAGCCTACCAGTCACCAATGGATCATTCACCTAAAACAATCTACAATGTGTGCCTAGTCATTTAACTCCGTTCCACGGTCGTACTTTGGAAAACGTGACATTTGTTTGATAGTCCGACCTCTCCTCTTTTCGTTCTTTAAACTCGGGGGCCTGGTGCGAATTTGAAAGCGGGGATTCATCAAAATAAACATTTTCTTAAATTTCACATTACAAGCTCCAGTACGGTCATGCTGCACGTATATCCTTTGCATTATCGACATGGATAGAGTTCATACGACTGTAGACACATCATCAGAATGCAGTTGGTTTCATGACCTCACATTTTTGTCCCCTCGTTTGCAGATAGGTTCGTATTACCAAATATTACTTCGTTGAGTATTCAAGAAACAATGCATGAATGGGATTGTTGTTGTACATGCCCGGTACGAGTGTGTATAAAGAACTGCCCAAAAAATCAGAAATTTTTAAAATTTAACTGTCAGTAAAACGTTTCGTTAGAGCAAAATTCCTTTTCTAGGCGGCCTAAAGCGGCCAGGGAAAGAAAACGGATCGTTCCGTGAAACAGAATAGAACCAAAAAGAACACCATTCCCAGTCCAGGCGTGATTTTATTGGGGATAGAAAAAACGATTCAGTTCGGCCTACTTTAGTCCTTCTGGTTTGGGTCTGCGTCTCTGTGAGTGTTCGATTTGACACTACTGGTATCTAGGCGAACAAATGGCATGAAAACTGCCTTCGGACATAAAAAGGCTACACCAGCCTCGGATACGACTCAATCTAATTTGACGTTCGACCAAGCGGATTATTATTTCGCAACAATCGGAAATACAAACCTCTGGTGAACGAGACACACGTGAGTATTCACGTCACAATCTTGATTATTTCTCCTAGCATTTGGACTAAAGTCCACGAATAGCATGCGCAAACGGTTCAACAATCAAGGTCACTTTGTCTGGATAGGGCAGAAAACAAACAGACTTTGATTATTTTTAGCAGCAACTGATAAATCGCATTCACTTTCTTCTCGCTAAAAGTTTGGTGACATAAATATCTCCTAAAACGTGATTCAACTAATTAACATTTAGATGTCTTTTTTTTCTCCACCAAGTTATACCATTCTAAAACGCATTATCTTAGAATTTCTAATTCCGTTTTCTTAAAATTTGGTCCGGTAGTCCCCAGTCCTTTGCTGAGTGACAAGTGCCAATAATTATACACCTTACTTGGAAATTACTGACTTGGGAAAAATCTTTACGCATTCGCTGGACAGGCCGACGCATTATTCAACGATATCAGCGCTTCTGCGTTAGAATATACAAACAGATTTTTAAAATGTAACAAACGTTGTTAGGCATGACTTCGGAGCACAGCCATGTTGCATTTCGTGTGATCGGCAAGCGAAATAAACTCCATTCCATATTCAGCTTACTAAAACGGATAATGGTTTACAAGTGTGACTGATTTTAGATTTTGAACTCAAATAGTTTCCCATGCTTCACTTGTCTTTGTTTTTCAGTGGGCCATTTGCTGCAAGGCGGGCGATAGGCTAACCGGTTGACGTCAAATTCCATCCACCTTATTCAGGATTTGTTCACACAGCTTCTCGTGAAGGCTTTTTTTATGAACGACGTATCCAGTGGCCCGCCACGGTCAAGTGGATAAAGTCGTGGAGTCTGGACATGCAGATCACGGGTTTGAAAACCCTAACAACCGATCGAATTATCCACTTGACAACCCTCTGTTTGCTGTGACCTCATTCCTGAAAATGGTGTACACTGTTGTCTCATTAATAAAGCAGGAAAAAGTAAAAAGATGAACAGCGGTCGGAGGCGGTCGAGTTTGATCGCACAGATCATGTCGGTAGCACGTGCCATTTCGTCAGCGTTATTCTACTGCTGTGCATACGCGGTGGTAAGCCTCCGTGATGGACTACCAAACGGAACCCCAGTTTCTTTTAATGGCGAATGACGGGTCTCACATCAAAATGCTAAGACTGCGTACATAAGTGATGATTATTTTGAGGCTGGTTGCTAGATGATAGCAGAAATTCAAGTCCGCTTTTATCGGTCCGAGAAGTCATGCGACAATGGGCCTTGATCGTGTCTGGCGCACACGACTTGTCGACAAGCTCCTCTGGACTTAAGTAAATGAAGCACGGATCTGAGAGACTACAAATGAAGCCTCCTAGATCCAGATCTGAGTGAAAGTGATCTGGTCTTCATGACGTGTTTAGAGCCAAGAGGAGGCGACGTTCTAGATGAAGACCAAGGAAATGACAACGAGTTCGAGAGACGAGGGGGAGATTCATCCAATGACTTTCGATCTAAGGAGACCCGGATAGATTATTTGTTTGTATCAAACAAACGAACAGTCTCGTAAACGAGTCATCTGACAGTCCCCGCTTGGTTCGACGTGATAGGATCGAACCTGGGTCGAGACAATCGATTCAGGCGGCTAGAACAAGCCAATTGGGACCAGATTTTAAAAGACAGAAAATCCAATCAAGCTATGAAGTAAATCCGAAATCGACTGTCCAGGCGCTATGGTAAAGGAAGAGTGGGCATTCGTTTTAGAACTGAAAAACAGTGGAAGAAATATTGGTCAAAATAAAAAAATCACTTCCATGACATCACTACTACTGACATTGTCGCCTCGTTAAAGATTGCCTTTTCACCCGAAATAAATATGGTCCATGTCCAGTGAAACTGTTCGTGACAAACGAAAAGTCACATTCACGTTCACTTCGCGATCAGTTCTCAAATTCATCCGTGGCCTTGAAAATTAGTTTTGCCTGTTTGGAAGACGAAAGCATGTCGGAATTGACATTATTAAGGAAGCTTAGAATGTCTTTCTCTTCCGGTCACGACCCGATTTTCCGAGTTAGGCCAGGCTGCAATGAAAAAGTACATTGGTGATAAAATGTCTCAAACAGCTGTGAGAAGTAATTAGATAAAAGTTAGATCAGCTCTTGTTTCCTGTTCTCACAGCTGAAATAACAGTTATCAATACAATAGCAGATATAATACTACTGGGAATACTGACCTAACAAAAATAATTAATGACAAGCCTCAAAATACTTTATGACATAAGATGTTAAAACCGCATCAAAATTTTTTTGGAATGCTGTGTCAAATCAAAAGCCACAATTATCCCTGAATGGATCGGATGCTTGGTTGCGAAAAACCTAGCGACTGGGAAACACAGCGTGAAGTTAAGTTACCAAAGCGACTTATCCTAACATAGTAAACAGAAGCTTAGAGTTTGTCATGCACATAGTAGTATTTTTCAGTCAATTATGATACAAACCATGCATAGGTAATATTTAGCAGATAAAATAATCCTGTAAAGAGACTAGTTGAAATATGCACTATGAGGTTTCATTCAATCCAGATCGGTATCGTGCCAATCGAAAGAAGTCATATGCAACTACAGTAGGTGAAGATTGCACTTAAATTCGATCAAACCAAAAATATCCTGCTTATTGCACCCAGACAGCGATACATCTATCAGGGTCTCGCATCCGTATGACTCCCAGTGCGATCGGATAAACTGGTGCTTCAAGTTGTCTGGGTTGGGAAAATAGTCCTTGTCATTGTTTTGCCGAAACGTCATCTTCATCCACTACGCCGAGCAAAATAATCCCGTGCTCATATAACTTGTCTTACGATCACTGTTCATTCATCCTGCACGAAGTCGGCACAAACGGTTTCTCCACATTTGTTCACGTGGGTCTCACGTGCTCGTGTGTCTTAGCTTTACCGAGTTATTTGTGAATTTGCTGGAACCATATTTCCCTAGTCTGTCGCGTGATGCAAACGATCAGAACGGCGTTGTTCTTACCCTAGAAAAGTGTATTCTGTGATTCCTTGCCCACCTGATTGGCTAATGAAATTTGTTACCTCTAAACGATGGTTTAGAACGTCCAGTTCAACATCTGACCGATTCCAAATCAAATGATATATTGGAAAGTTTAAGTCCTCAAGGTGTGACAAGGGGCTAACCAACGATAAAAATTGTCATACTAACCGACCTCGCTTTTGACAACGAACCCTGATCGTCATTTTGCCACATGTGGTAGATCTAGGAAAATGATTCATGCGAATCGAAACAAAACTTATTCTAAGTTGATTCTAGTCAACCAATCAAATCGCGGATCAAGACAATCGAAAATCAAAATCCACGAAATCGAACATCAATGGCCAGACCGAACTGTGATGCGGCATGACAAACTATCGAAGCATCCGGTTGTTTGACTAGTGCACAAATGTTCAAAAACTTCATCACCAAGAAAATCAACAAATGCACAAAAATGCTACACATATGAATAAACTGGGAATTTAAGTCACGAAAAAAAAATCAATGAGGGTGAAAATATCTGTCAAATTTTGAGTTGAAAATAAATTTCAAAATTTTGAGTGAAACCTTTCGTTTTCCATCGGTGATACGTATACAAATGTGTGAGATGAATCATTTCGTTGGGGTGGTATTTGGAGTGTCTAAAATTTGATTTCCTCTAAAATTTAATTCAAAAGGTATATTGTGTTTTGCGTTTCTTGGAGTAGAAATATTCCCAAGGGAATCAATAATCTGACCACAAGTGTGTCGTTTTTCGTAAGAAATAAACTAGAATTTCACAGCTAAGTAATTGAGTCGCGCGGTTCTGCGTGAACTTTTGAATCTACGATACGAATATTTTTTGTCTAACATTGTAACAAGAAGTTTGTGCAGTTGTTCCGGCTGACCTCGAACTGCTGGTAAAAATAACAGCGGATATTAGTGCCAGAAAATGAGGCTAACTGTCTACAGACGGATTAACCCTTGCGGTAGTGATGAAATCGAGGGTACCAGAAAAGCTACTCTCGGAATGCAATTCTGTTTTCCCGGCACGCAAGTTGCTGTATGAGGCAGCTGCTCTGTCTGATTGAAAAATGTGCCAGTCTCGATTGCAATTTCAACATACACTTTTTCTCGAAGTCGAAAACAAACCGGCGGAGCAAACAATTGTGTATGGCTCAAATTCTGTTTGATCCGGGTGATTGTGATATTTGGAAAGAACGACATTACGTAAATGGAAGACATTCCGCCGGCCAGCCTCATGCTTACAGATACTTGTCTGATAAGATTGCCTCAAGCGGTGGTCCTATGAGACGCCGCTTTTCGTCTACTCCTGGGCTAAACATCAAATTTGCACACAACATTATGTTAGCTGGTAGTCAGAAAAAACACTGACCAGGCAATCTTGTTTTCACGTCAAAATGTCTTAGGTGCAGTCGGGCAATCGTAATGAGTGGAGGTAATCCGTATCTTGTGGACAGTGAACTTGGAAAAAAGGAAAAGCATTCCAGCTAACGACCTAAGCAGAAGAAAACGTTGTTTGCTGCCTAGTCCGGATCCGGATGATGGGACGTCCCTCTACTATCTACCGACTTCGTATTTTGGCCTGGCTGCCTAGTCAGTAAACTTAGGACAGGGATTTAATTTGCGCTCAGTAATACGTTTTCACATAAGCATGGATGAACCAATTATCCTCGGAAGCGAACGACTGGTTTCGCGGCAACTATCGCTCATCAGACATGCTTACCCGGTACTAGCCTGTCCAAACATCTCTACACATATGCACTCCCTAATTAGTTTTGCACTCGAGCAAACATATTATTCCTTCACGCTCCCAATAATTCAAATTGGATTAAAAGTGAGCAATGTGCCCTGCTTCGTTCGAATACAGCATGGTGAATGGAATAAGTGAACGCAAATTACTGTCGATAAATTCAAGTGCAAATTCGAGAAATTTTGCAACCGATAAGATTAGTAGGCAGAAGCATCGCATTTACAAGTGACACATTTGATGAGACAGACCTGTCCTTCCACGACTGTCTGGCCTTCTGGAAGCCACCCCGGTTAATTTGTTTATAGTCTGAAAATTATTATCACATTGATCCGAATGTTGAATTTTCTGGCATTTTCTATTCTCATTTCTTGCTGTCAAATCATCAATGGTACTTTGTTAGCCAACTGCCTCTACCAGTTCAGTTAACTTCATTTTGGATAACCATTAACCTTGGTCCCACATAATCTGCTTGCAGGTGTTTCACCAACAAAAAAATTTGGTCAGACAACAAAAATAACTAGGAATAAGGAACTACCGAATAAAAAGTATTAAATTGAAGAAACATACAGAAAAAGGGAAATGTTGAAAGTAGCAACGCCACAGACTGTGACACGGAACCATGTCACATATAGTCGGCACCCATTACTTCCGGTGATATCGAGAAATCTTGCTCAGTAATACAACTGTACCTACACGAGCCAGTCTAATGATTAAAGCTTTTATACAAAATACTCATTTGATCGACCTACCACCTCGAACCATTCCGCAAACATTTCTCTACTGCTCCCGTTCATTCCACAAACTGCGGGTCAGTTGACCACTCCGGAATCTGGGTAACTTATTAGATGTTGCACCCGCAGGTGGATGGGATGGGTCTGCGAAGATCTGACCATGACACTGATGTCGAGGATATCCATCACTTCTGGAGTTTATGTGGCAAGGAGTCTTGCATGGTAGTTGCGACTGAGGGCATGGCACCCTTGAGTTGCTCCGAATATTCGCTCGGACTCTGGGCATTTTGTTGAGACAACCACCGCTTTGAGATTTCCGATTCGAATTGCGGTCGGCCATTATCGTCTAGAGTCCGTTTGGCGGGACAAGCAGGTTTTGTGCTGGTGTGACCACGGACTATGTGCAAACAAATGTGAGCTTGGACCAAGGCATAGTCTGAATCCACAGGTGTGGACCAGAATGACCGATAATTGTCGATTGATCCATGTCACCGGGTGACGGACGGCAATGTGGTCGATTAGAATCCAACGCTTTGAAAGTGGAGGTAGACGCCAGGTGAACTAATATCACTTTTTATGAAAAAGAATGGCGTTTGCTTGAAGCAGGCAGTGGTCAGAACAAACCTGAATGAGACGATCAGCGATAGGCTGGGACGGAAACTGGACCTCCAATGTTCCGTTTCGTCTCCGCTAATTGCCCAAGTTTGGCATGAAAATCATCAGCGTTGACCTCATCGTCTGTTGAACAAACATTTCGGAGTAATAGGAATAAGCCCTAAGCAGAAGTCGCCTTTGGCTTCGAGGAAGCTACGAAGAGTAGGCGCACACACAGATGGGATGAACAAACAAGAACGCATCAACCGAGTGTTATTGACGCGTGCAGAACCGTCCAAACGGAATGTATATAAATCGGGTGTTGACTGGAATCCATTCTGACAGTACACGCCCCGTTTGTATACTCCGAGGGAGCCCAACGCCACCCTGACCACGAGTGCTCGAAGCCGGATCACCGCACACGTGACTTGAGAAGCGAGAGAATGAGGTTGCATCCGGGTTAAGAAAAGTGATTACGGAAGTGGGATCCTCTATGTTCCCGTCAGAGACACAGCACACGTCTAGTTTGAAAGTTTCAGTCGTTCTAGCTAGGACAGCTTGTTGCCCTGTTGGTATGAGTGTGGGCACAATGAAGGCACTCAAGTGAAATGAACACGTGAGTTTAAGTAATGCCTGCTTCTTCCCTTCCCATTAATGCTGCCATCAAATGAATTCGTAAAGCCGAAGTTCTTCGTGACACCTTGCGTGATCCCGACACCCAAAAAGCGGAAATTCGTAAGGTCCTGTGTAGAAGAGATATTCGAGCTATCGGTAC